>CM035423.1:170368414-170543414 GCA_020310875.1 Ceratopteris richardii | reverse complement strand
AGCTTGTTTGTGATAAGTCGATTAGGCCATATAACCCTTTTGCCCTAGAAAGTGACGGTGAAAGGATGCTCTATCTATCAGCTATCACGAATGTATTTTTTGTGTATATTTTTGTGTTCCTGATGTGCGGGACGGGTAGGGCAAAAGCTCCTTTCTCCCTCTCCCTAACTCTCAGGACATGGGAAATGGTAAATTGGAGAAAATAAAGAAAACAACAAAAAAAAAAGCAAAAAGCGTATATATGTATATGGGTGAAAGTGTGCTATGATGGGTTAGTAGGCGAGTGGAGTCATCCTGGCCAGGTGGTTAGGACCGCAAGCTGATGCTAGCTTCTTCATAGGCCTGGATAGTTATGTGTCTATATTTGTACGGTGCTTCAGGCCATAGCAGGTTGATATGTGAGTGGAACCATCTTGGCCGGGTGGTTGAGACCACGAGCCACACCCAAATTTGCTATGGGCTAGCACGTATATATGTGGGTGTACATCATATATATGTTCATTGTGTGCTATGTTGTGTTGGTAGGTGGGTGGAACAAACCTGGCCGAGTGGCCAGGGCTGCGAGTCGCATCCAATTGCAACATAGGCCAAGTTGCAAAAAATTTAAACAAAAAGAAAAAGAGAAGGGAAGTTCCCATTCCTGAGGGGGAGGGTAAGAGAGGAGGAGGGCAGTGATCACCCGGATGATTGTGTTTTTGGATGTATGCATTTGTGAAACTGAGAGGTTGGCTACTGATAGATCGATCTGCTTGATGCCAACACTTAGGAAGGTATGATCATTATATGTGAATGGATGTTTAGTTTGTAAGGCACTTATCGGATTCTGCTCTTCTTCTATTATCAATCGGTCCATTCCAAAGGTTTGCAATGGTGTGCATGCTCCTTAAAACTTCTTCACTTGTGTCTCATTTCATTGTGGGTGATTAGTTTTTTTGGGGGCATGAGTGAGGTTGCATTTTAGAAAGCCTTGTTTTTTCTCTTATGTATGTAGTAAGTATCGAGGGAGTTATCAAAAAAAGATGTTTGTGAGCATGCATTTTTGTTGATTCCCTTTTTGTATGATTTTTTTGGATTCACCTTTTTTTGATGAGTTTGCAGATGTGAAGAGCACAAAGACAGAGGAGGACTTCGCCAAGGTATTTCTGGTATGCACATGTTTTTTATGAGAAATGTTATGTGTGTTAGTTGTCCACAGGTTGCAGGACGATCAGACTTGTGATATCGTCATTGATTTTTTCTAAGTTTTTTGTTTTGATCAATGCATTTATGATTGGGATTGTGGAAATTATATGGATGACATGATTTTTGTTGAGCTTTGTTTGGAGTAAAGAAATATTTGAGAACAGAGTGGTGTATAGGTAGGAGGACACTTGATCCTTGATATGATGGAGGTGAGTATGTGAATGCATGAACATAAGTCATGGATGATTGAGCAATTTTCATTAGTAGATATGTGTGCATATGTCAGCATGTGGTATGGTGAATAGTGTAGATCAGGGCATGCTGATTCAAAAGCACATACTATTGAATTACCTCCAAGATAATACTATTGCAAAAAATGCCCTTCTTGATATGTATATCAAATGTAGCAAGTTGGATGATGCTTACCATGCTTTTGAATTACTACCTCATAAGGATGTAGTTTTAGGGGGAACATTGATGATAAAAGGACCTGATTTTGAGCAGAGATGCTTGTGGTCTTTGAAAGTTCTTGTCCAGTTTTTGCACAATCTTGCCTGAAAACTACATTGCTATACAAGAAGAGAGGCAGCTCTTGCAGAGAATACTTGTCTCTTAAAGGGGCTTGAACATATTGTAGAGTTGCTAATTGGTTGCAAGAAATCTCTTCTTGAGCTTCCATAAAGATATTACACTCTAGGAGGGATTATTCAACTTCTGGACATATGAGCTTGTCAAAGGGGTTATGCCCCCTAAATGGACATGAATGGGGAGTCACTCGATTTTTTCGGGTGTCTTTAAGTTTTGGGGAAGCTCTGTAGAGAGCAACAAGAGAGTGGGGGGGAGGGCAATGGTCACTGCCCTTTGAATTCTTAGAGGGAGTTATGCCCCATCAATGTACTTGAGCGGGGTCCTTTTTATGACATTTTTTGCACAAAGACATTGGAGGGGTCTGTTGAGGGTTGGGAAAAAGAAAAAGAAAGGAGCTTATTGTTCATTCAGGGGGGAATTCCTCTGGTCTCTAGCTGACTCTCGCTGGCCTCTCTCTCTCTCTCACTTCTTATGGCAATTCTCAAATAGTAGCGCAAGGGGAGGTGACTCATGGTAGATCTAGGGAAAGAAGACATCATCGTGGGCTTCTTCTTCCTAGTGGGCATTGGATGGATTTTTTCAATCTTTTAAGAAAGGAGTCTTGGGAGAGAAGGTGGGGAGGATATGCAGATCGTTGGGCTTCAATCAATGATCCAGGGGTCCGGGAGAACTGAGCCTACTTGACCAACAATAGTGCTTCAGAGCATGATCCTCAGGCCCCTCTTGGTGGTCATTCAATAGCTTGTTGAGAACGATCGACACGGGATGTACTTGACTTAGGATTGGAAGTAAAATAGATGGTGGTTAGCACGTTTTGACTGGGAGCGAGGACATGAGTCTGAGGTTGTTGATGAGAAAAGAGGGAGGATCATTCATGTTTTTCTACCAGGTGCACATCAAGGAGGATATAGTAGCCCTTGCAAGGGGTGTGAGGGAATATATGAGGTTTTCTGTTCAGATACCAAGAGCAGTGGGCAGATGAAGGTGTAAATGAGGTGATTTGGGGGCTTCTTTTTTGGGTTTTCTTCTTTGCTCTTTGTGGATGGGGAGTGTAGGAGATTGTCGTTTCCAAGAAAGGGATGTTCTTATGGGTTTTTGGATATGGATCTCTCTTATGGAGGGCAATGAGAAGGTCATTGGATTTGTAAGGGGCTGCAAGCACATCTTTTACCAAGGAAATATAGATCACCGAGGAACTCCTAACTATCTAGGCCAAACCATCACTCTTGAGGAAGATCCAGACTCTGTCTATTGGGGAATTTCATTTTGCATCAAGGGAGAGGAGGAGGGTGAAGAGTAGTGGAGGGCATCTACAATTTTCCTTGGTTTTGAAAACTAGTTCTTGCACCGATTTGGGGAGGATGTTGCTTTCGTCAATGAAGATTCTGGTTGTGTATGGGGACTCGAGCTTGGGTTTGATGGAGAGTGCTTAGACGAGCACAATGGCAATGGGAAGCAAATTCCATTCTTGTGTCTTTGATTTGGTATATCCTCAAATTCTTATTATTGGTTGCTACTAGCTATGGTGCATGCAAGAGAAGAGGTGTGTAATTGTGGTTTCTCTCAAGGGCTTGATTGTAGCCCTTGCACAATCTACTATCACACATATGGTTGCCTCAACGAGTTGCGATACAATGGTGAAGCTATGGAAGTAGAATGAATGTGCATAATTAGTTTCATGTCAAGTCAACTCTGCCTCAAGGCTGGGTGAGGCAAGAGAAAAGGGGCTGTCGAAATGAGATAAGTAGTGAAGATATGCATTGGAAGCTAAAGCAGCTTGAACTCTGTATCTTAGCCCATACCTGGCTAGTTCACTGGCTACTTTACATATTTCTTCTTCTTCCAACAAGTATTTGTAGGGAAAAGGATCTACAACACAAAAGATTCAGCAGTCCATTGAAACTTTTTCATGAATCCTCTTCTGAGTTCTTAGCAGGAAAAGAGAGCAGTGCATAGAGGGCCTCTAGGGTCTTGTTGTGGATGCTGTCATGAAGGTTAATAAGGAGAGATGGCTAGGAAGTAGCATGAATGAGGTCAGTAGCAGGAAGGTTTGCAAATCGAGCAGTAGAAGAGATCTTGGCTTGTTCTTAGGAAGTATTGTGTAGAGATCTATACATCCGATAGAGTAGGGGTGTGCTAGAGTCGGGTGGATTCAAACTTCATAAGTTAGACAAAGACTTGCTTTTTGTTTTTGAAAAAAGCCCTTGTTGCTTTGAGTAGACATATAGAGATGTGCAATTGTCTCGTGAACAATCGTGGAGAATAACTATATCGGAGATGATGCAATTGACCATGATGGATCCATCACTAGAGGTGGTTCTTTGACTCATATGCTAGTCCATGAAAGGTATTGTGTGAGGATTCCCGATGCATTGCCCCTAGAACTTGCTGGACTATTGTTATGTGTAGGCATTGTGGTATATAGTACAATAGTTCATAATGGCATGAACAAGATGGGGAAGTCCATTGGAATAACTAGTCTTGGAGGCTCTAGTCACTTGGATGTCAAATTGGTAAAATCATTTGGTGCAACTGTCACTATCCTCAGCATATACCCATCAAAAAGATGAAGCTCTAGGAGTGCTTGGAGCACACAGGTTTATCATCACCTCAAATAAAGAAGAGATGGAGGTATTATCAAAGAGTAATCGTTGTTGTTTGCTTACATTTGCATATTTTTTTCATGTTACAACTGCAGCTAATATGGAACATATTGATTTGTCCATTAGAACACATGTGAGAGAGATTTTCGCCAATTATTACATGAAAAAGTTCCTTTGGCATTGTCTGTACTAGGTCTGATAGCCTGGTTGGCAATTAGTTTTTTTCATGTTCACTGACATCCAAAGAGGATACATATACATCTAATGATTTCCATTCAATCACCTTGTTGCTCATTATATTTTGCTTTTTAGTGTTGAAATCACACTAGGAAGCTGGAGAAGAGATCTCAATTGCCTTGCTTGAATCATATCACATATTGAAAATATGTTGAGACTACATTTTCGATGCTTCTTGATAGGATTCCTACATAGGGCAAGGGTGAAGTGTCTGTATGCAAATAATGTGTGAGAGTGAATAAGAGTAAGTGTCTGTGAGAGAGACACAGATAGATTGCAGAGAAGAGAGAAAGAAAAGCAAAAGGGGGGGAGGGGGAAGGAAAGAGGCTTTGAGAGAGCGTATGCAAATGAGAATGTGGGGGTATAAGTGAATGTATAGGCATGTAAGTGTGCACGTGAGCGGAGAGAGAGAGAGTGTGTGTGTGTAAGAGAGGGGGAAAGAAAGTGGGAAAGGTGTGTGAAAGCGTGAGAAAAAGAAAAGAGATTAGGTGTGTGAATGCATGTGTGTGTGTGTGTTTGAATATATGTGTGAGAGAGAAAAGAGTTAGAAATAGAGAAAGAGAACTTGAAGGGAAATAGTGAGAAAGGGAGAGAATTTGAGAAAGAATGGGTGAGTGAGAAAGTGTGAGAAAGAGGAGTGGTGTGTGTGGGTCCAAGAGAGAGAGTGTGCAAGATAGGGAGGAAACAAGGTGTGTACTCGTGTATGTGGTTCTAAGCATGTGCATGCATGAAAAATGTGTAGGTGTATGAGCATGCACGAGTGAGTGTGTGTTGATGAAGGTGTGAGCCTAATGTATGTGACCATGTTGGTGTATGCGAGTGTGTGAATTTGATTGTGTGAAGGTGTCATTATGTTAATGTGTTAGTTGTGTAAGTAAGTGAGTGAGCGAGTTATATGAACTTTGAATGTGTGTGCGAGTAGGTGTGTAATCGAGTGAGTGTGGGTAGGAAGGTGAAGGAAAAGGTGTGTTGGGGAAAGGAAGAAAGAAGGTTCATAGCTTAGAGAGTGAGGTGTGAATGAGTGAAAATTGTAAGGGAGATGTGATAATAAGCAAGAGTTAGTGAGGAGAGCTTAAGAGTGAGAGCAAACAAAAGAAAGTGAATAGGATTGGAAGAGAGAGAGAGAGATGTGAGTAATGGAGTGAAAGTGTGTATGTGTGACAAGCGGGTGTATTTGCACATGCTCACGAGGTGAGGGTGAGAAAAGGTTTCCCAAAAATAGGAATCTAAGAAATTTATTGTGGGAAAACACCTTCTCTACAGCTTCATAAAAGTAATTAACAAGTAAGATAGAAGGGTCCACAAGTGAGCATTGAGGACAATGCTCAAATCAAGGGGGAAAGAATATCACAAGACCTTAGGAGGAGATGGTTGAACCATAATTTAAGAGACATGATTAGGAAGTAATCCTCAACCATGGATTTTGGGGCAAGTGGTTAGCCCATCACACTCCTAGATACAGGTTGTGAGTTTGATTCCCAATATTGTAGAGGTGAGATAGGCTAGGTTTGAACAAAGGTTTTGGTTGTCAGATGAACAATTGCAGTAGAGGTTGCTTTGTGTGTAGTGGTGGTTTCAAGTTGTGACATGGGTATTTGAATATTCTTGTCTGGTCTAGGTCTTGTGTCAAAGCACCTTTGGTCATAACACGTTCGTGGGCTTTGCATCATGGTGTGGATGGCTTCCATAACTCCACAGGTCTCTGACATGAGTTGGAGAATCTCAATGAAGTGAGGGTTGACACCTTCTTCTCCTAATATTTGATTAACTAATAACTGGCTGGTGTAGAATGAGAGTCATCCTCGTTCTTGTACAGTCAAGATTGTGTCATATAATCTTTGAAGTTGCACAATGTAAGCAAGGGTGCCTTTATTTCCTCCTATTGTTCTTCATCATCCTCTTCATCCTCTAGTTCTTGTTTGTGTTGTTGCTTGTCATGTTGATCTTCGCCATGTTGATGTTGTTGTTCTTCGGTGAAGGCCATCTTCTGGGGCAATGTCTACTTGGTTATAACGTGAAAATCCATCAAGGAAGCTAGAAACTTCCTTGCCTACAACACACTCTAATAAATGTTTGGTGATTGGAAGTGGGTAGCTATCTTTGATCATAGCGGCATTAACTTTTTTAAGGTTAATACACACGTGCAGCATTTTGGTCTTCTTAGGCACCACTATAATGGGGCATACCCATTCAGTATCCTCAATCTCATATATAAATCCAACCTCAATCAGTCTATCAATCTCTTCTTACCTCCTTGAGAAGTTGTTCAAAATCTACATTGCTTTATTCTTGAAGACCAATTCCTCCAAAAAATTCTAATTCTAATGGTACTGGTAGAAATATCAGTTGACGGCCATCTCTGTTTCTCCTAAGTAGTCAAAGTGTGAAGGGGCATACTACCCATTTTGGTGCTAGGGAGATATCAAGCATCAAAGTAGCACCTCTAGGTTGGGCAAATGGAATTGATCCTCTCATTCTTTTCGATGGGGTGCTAATGTTTTTTTGCTTTTGGACTATTGAATTTGGTTCCAAGATAAAGCATGCTAAATTAGAATATCATAAACGAGGCATCTATAGATGATATGCATGAGGGCACAACATCCATTCAAGATGGTCTTGTGAGGCCATCTCTTATTAGTTGGCCATCTCTTATTAGTTGTGTGAATCTATTCAATGATCCAATGGGGAAGATTGATGGCCAAATTTTGAGTGTCTGCTAAGTACAAACTAAACCAAACTTTCTTATGTGGTTGTGTGAACCTGTCTTGCCCAAGAAAGGAAAAATGTTTTCATATGTAAGGGAATAACAACACAACAGAATAGTCCAGTAGATAGAGTTGAGGAAAAAATGTAGACAAAGATAGATGATGAATGGGAGATAGAGAACTCAAATTCTCAGATTGCCAAACATAATGCAGTTACAAGGATGGTGTTGTCCACCCATGCGCTCCCAATGTGGAGCTTAGATGGCAACCTAGACAGACTCTAGATGAAGGGCTTACTAGTGTGCAATGCTATGTAAAGTTCAACTTGGGCTATGCTTATATATCTTTTATATGGGGAGTCAGTATAGATAAACATAGTCGAGAGATACAAAATAGTCCATAAAATATACAATCCGACAATATCTCCATGACCATAAGTCCTACTGTCTCAACCCTATGCATCGAGAGTATAGGCCCCCCGGAATCCGTAGAAGGAAGCAAACCCCCCTCTACACTCCCCCCATTAAGGTTCTATGGGGAAACTGTGTGATGCCAGAGGGCCTTTATTTTTGCCTTGAATGGCAACCCAATGTCTCGGAAGTTTATGACCTACCTAACCTAATGGTTAGGCTCACAAAGACCATCAATGCTCACACATAGACCTCATCTAACTTAGAAGTTACGGTTTCACAAATGTTCGTGCTCTCACAATGGCTTCTCCTCATAATGGGGGCCTCATAGACCATGTATCATTTGTGGTCACTTGAGGGTGGAGTATTGAGCATATCTAACATCCCCCCCCCCCCCTCAATGTCCACCCTATGATAAACTACCTCCTTGGTCCAATCCCAAGCTTTGAAAAGTGTCAAAGAAGTTTCTCTCTCCCAAGAGCCTTGGTGAAGATGTCTACTCCATTTTCTTTAGTTTGACAATATGTTATCTCCATGACCCCGTCCTCAATTAACTCATGCACATAGTAATACTGAATTTGTATGTTCTTGGTATGTGCATGGGAAAATAAGATTCTTGGAAATGGCCATGAAACTTTGGTTGCCACACTTCAACTATGTAGCCTCATGTCCTTGTATTCCTATGTGCCATAGGATCCACCTCAACCATACTCCTTCACATACTGCAACACATGCCACTTTGTACTCAACTTCAATAGAAGATAATGCTACAGTTGGTTGCTTCTTATTGATCCAAGAGAAAATCCTTGATCCTAAAGACAAGCAATATCCAAAAAATAATATTTTGGTATCAATATCTCCTGCCCAATCTAAGTTACAATATTTGACCAAAGATGATCCTTCTTCATAAAGAAAACCATAATTAGTGGTTCCTTTCACGTACCTGAGTATCCGCATGCTTGCCTTCCAATGAGTTTAGGAAGGCTTATTAGAGAATCTTCTTACCACTAACAACATAAGAGATATCTGGTCTACTATTGCACAAGTAGATAAGACTTTTGTAACATGGAGAATTACTCATGAGTTCTTAGTAGGAGGTGTGAACCAGCTCTTAGTCTTTTAGAGTAGAGTACTCACCTGAGTGCCAAGTGGCACTCATGTGAGGGACTATGATTCATGCTCCTTGTGGGTTACTAGAGAGGGATAGATATGAAGACCCCACGTGGCTGGGCGGCAAGAGATAGTCTGAGAACTCCGTGTGGGAATGCTCCGAAGATTTAGTCGGCACTATTAGCTTCTTCTGCCTTTGGAACGGTGCAGCTACCTTTCAAAAGTGAAGGATATCATTGAGACCATCATCATATTGGTATTAGAGCATCGAAATTCACTTTTTGACTTGGGATAGTTTTATATCTTTGAAGTACAAGTGCTTGGCTACATTTCTTTGACTGGCAAGGACTGTAAAATCTCTAAAGTGTTTTAGTTTCACTTAGTTTGCCCGGTTGGGGCTATTGCTACATGAGGGAGAGATGTACCTAGTGCACCTCTCATTTCATCTTTAGAGTTGTATAGTCTTTGTCATTCTCAGCATGTACAGAAGATGTTTTTATTGTATAGTCATGATATTGAGCATTGCATAGACAGTTCATTTGATGTATATTTTCATGCTAGAAATGTAAATATGGATAGGACTTTCTATTATTCTTTCTTGCAAGAGTGTGTGGTTAAAAGTTTTAAAGATCTTATGCTCGAATATAGAGATGTTTTTCCCACTGATTTACCTAGAAGGCTACCACATGAGAGAGGGGACATTGACCATGCCATTGAGGTAGTTACTAACACTAACCCTATTTGTAAGCCACCTTATAGGCTTAGTGTTTCTCAGCATGAGGAGGTTGAGAGGCAATTGCAGGATTATTTAGATAAGGGCTTCATTAGACCTAGTAACTCACCTTGCGCATCACTAATGCTCCTAGTTAAAAAGAAAGACGGCTCTATGAGACTATGTATAGAATATAGAGCACTTAATAAGGTAACTATCAAAAATAGGTTTCCAATGCCTAGATTGGAAGATCTATTTGATCAGTTACATCAAGCTAGGTATTTTACCAAGCTTGATCTTAGATCACGATATCATCATATTAGGATTAGGGCAGAGGATGTCCCTAATACTGCATTTACAACTAGATATGGGCACTATGAGTTTTTGGTGATGCCTTTTGGTCTCACCAATGCTCCTGCCACTTTCATGAAGCTCATGAATAGTGTTTTACAGCCTTATCTAGGGCACTTTGTAGTAGACTTCTTGGATGACATTCTAATCTTTAGTGCATCAGAAGAAGAGCACTTGGAACACTTAAGAAAGGTATTTCAAGTGCTAAGGGAAAATTCACTCTTTGCTAAGGAGTCAAAGTGTGCTTTTTTTCAAACTAGAGGTTAGATGCCTTGGGCATATAGTCTCGTAGGATGCCATCCAGATGGATCCTGAAAAAGTAAGGGCTATTATGGAATGGATACATCCAAGGAGCCTGGAAGAGCTCCAGATCTTCCTAGGTTTATCAGGTTTCTATCGAAGATTCATTAAGAATTATGCTAGAATTGCTATCTCGATGATGAAAGAGCTTAAGGGGAAAGGGAAAGCCTTTCATTGGGGAGACGAACAGAAGAAAAGTATGGAGAAATTGAAAGTAGCCCTTGCCACAACTCCACTTTTACACATAACAGATCCCAATAAACGCTTTCTGGTTGAGACTGATACGAGTGATTTTGTCATAGGAGCAGTTTAAGTACAGGATGGTCGACCAGTAGATTTTGAGAGTAAGAAACTAGAACTGGCTGAGAAGAATTACTCCGTTTATGAGAAGGAGTTGTATGCAATTGTCCATGCTTTGAAGAAGTTGCATCATTATTTATATGGTTCCAAAGTCACGATAGTGTTTGATCAAGAGAGCATCAAGTGGCTCTCTAATACAACAGACCTTAAAGGTCGTAAGGCCCGATGGGCAGAGACCCTTCAGGAGTTTGATTATGAGCTTAGGTATAGGAAGGGAAAGTTTAATGTAGTGGTTGATTCACTTAGCCGCATGCCTATGCTCAATGGACTGAGTTTTACTCAGATCACTAGTGAGCTACTTGAGTCCATTAGAGAGAAATGTAGGCTTGATCTTGCATATTCCAAGATTTGGGAAGCCATAGAGAATGGGGATCGTGATATATGGGTTTCCAGTGAGGAAGGATTATCAACGGGTACTCAAGAAGGATTCAAGTGGAAGAATTACAGTGTCCATGATGGATATCTGTTATATAAAGGAAAGGTATGTGTCCCTAGAGATCTTGAGATGAGATGGCATATTTTGTATGAGTGTCATGACACACCTAGTGTGGGACACCCAGGAGTTAACAAGACTTATGATCTATTTAAGAGGTAGTTTTACTGGCCTGGACTTCATAAGGACGTTCTAGAGTATGTGCTTAAGTGCAACAAATGCCAGGTCAATAAAGCTGAAAGGTTGAGGATTGGAGGACTACTCCACCCACTGGACATTCCTAATGGGAAGTGGGAGAGTATCTCCATGGAATTTATAGTTACATTACCTAAGACACAGAGAGGGCACGACTCGGTCTAGGTAATTGTGGATAGGTTAACCAAAATGGCTAGGTTTATTCTAACACATACTATAGTGAAGACACTAGAGTTGGCTAGACTCTTTGTAGAGAACTATACCAGTTATATGGTCTTCCTTTAGACCTAGTTTTAGATTGAGATAGGAAGTTTACTAGCCACTTTTGGAGAGCGGTCTTCAAAAGCTTGGACACAAAACTTAGCATGAGTATGGCCGAGCATCCACAGTCGGATGGGCAAACAGAGAGGGTTAACCAAATCCTAGAGGATATGCTCCGAGCATATGTGAATGAAAGGAAAACTAATTGGGAAGATTACTTACTTATAGTATGTGAAGAGATGGATAGGTATGTGCTTGAAGATGAAGAGGTGTTGCAAAATCCTTGATCTAGACCAGCCAAATGAAATCCAGGAGTAGATGGTGGGCCCTTTAATCTTGCAAATGGATGCCCTATGTACCTTGGAAGATCACTCTCAAAAAGATAGATCAAAACAGATAAGTTGGAGTTAGCTCAGAGGTGAAAACTTGCTATTCTTGGTTCATACACCT
This sequence comes from Ceratopteris richardii, assembly GCA_020310875.1. Classification (NCBI taxonomy): domain Eukaryota; kingdom Viridiplantae; phylum Streptophyta; class Polypodiopsida; order Polypodiales; family Pteridaceae; genus Ceratopteris; species Ceratopteris richardii. Next base: position 170,531,517 of record CM035423.1, on the reverse strand, counting down.
GTCCAGTGTTTTACATAATTCTCTGAGCACAGCAGCAATTAACTTAATTCCTCTTGGGGAAGTCTAGATAACTTAAAAAGCTAACTTTCAAGATTAATCTCATAAAAAATAATGAACCACACACTGAGAATGAGTTTTAACAACTGATGACATCATCCCGATTTTCATGGGCTGCTACAGTTTGAGACCAGTGAGCCGAAAAATCAACATAACTCAAAATGTAGAAATTCAATGATAATGAAAATTTGTATGGTTATACTAGACAGTAAGCTGAATCCAACAAGCTTTAAATCACTGAATTTGGATAAGTAACCACTGAGAAACACCTCTGACAAGATGAGTGAAAAAGTCGGGTACCTGACAGAGAAGTGAAAATGCACAGACACTGTTGAATTCAACTGAACATAACTGAATATTGCAACATCCAAATTACATGAAAATTTGTGAGCATATATTAGACTTATAGAGCTAACTTTACCAAGTTAAATCACTGAAAATGATGCACCAAGCTCATAGAAAACATCTCTGTAAGCTGACTGAGAAAAACTGAGAGTAATGGCAGTGAGTAGTACACTTCACAAGAACATGGAAAGATGAACTCAAATAATCATGAAAATGAAAGTATATTGCTTGTACAATACAATGACTTACTGATACATATGTGTGCCTTGTAATCACACCTTGATATGGCATAAAGCTCAGCTCTTGGAGGTCTTCACATAGGTCTCTCTAACCACGACTAAAACTCCCATCTATTTATAGTTGAGTTTGGGAGGCTAAATTCCCTCAATCACTCTCCAATCAATCAATGATTGATTTGATTCTCTACCTACCACAAATCACGAATTCGTGGCTCCTCTTTCCCTTTTTGATCATGTGGACTCAACCACTTAAGATTCTCTTACTTTTACATTAAGTAAACTCTTCAAAAAATTACAAGAGGTAGTTCACAAGTGAAATTTACATAGTCTTCATTTTGAAGCTTCTTCTAAGACTTTGTGAGACTCAAGCCAATACTTAGGCTTGTCATAGACTTGCTCCAATAGCTCCCCCTCAAGCCAAGTATGCTTGAGGTCTTCAATCTTCCAAGATTACCTGCAAACCAATCATAGCCTTGAATTTGCAAAGCTTTGTACCATCCAATGCTTTGGCTAGAATATCTGCACATTGTTGATGAGTGGACACATATGATATTTGAATCTCTTTGCTTAGAACCTTTTCTCGTACATAGTGATAATGAACTTCAATATGTTTAGTCCTTGCATGAAAAATAGGATTAGCAGCCAAATGAATAGAACTCATATTGTCACCAAAAATAGTTGAAGTTCCAAACTCCAATCCAAGATCTTTGAATAATGTCTTCATCCACACAGCTTCTTGTGTAGCTATGGCAAGACCTCTATATTGAGCTTCAGTAGAAGAGAGAGCAACTATGGGTTGCTTCTTGGATGACCATGAAATAAGCTTTGAACCTGCAAAGGTAAGATAACCTGAAGTGCTCCTTCTATCTTCCTTGGAGCCAGCCCAATCTGCATGAGAAAATAGCTTCAAACCTAAATCAGATACATAAGGATAATAAAGTCCTTCATTTATGGTTCCTTTGAGATACTAGAGAATCCTTTTGGCAGCATCCATATGTGGTTTCCTTGGTGTGTGCATAAGTTGGCTTAGCACACTCACACTGTAACATATATCTACTCTTGTCAATGTGGCATAGTTGAGACTACCCACTAGACTTTGATATGATGTGATGTCCTCTATGAGTTCACCTTCATGTGAGCTCAATTTGTGATTGACCTCCATTGGAGTACCTGCAATCTTACAATCTTGCATCTTGAATTTTGCCAACATGTCCTTAATGTACTTTCTTTGAGTGAGAAACAAACCATGATCTTTGTAGACAACTTCCAAACCTAGGAAGTAGGTAAGTGAACCCAAATCACTTATCTTGAACTCTTATCTCATTTGATCTTTGATCTTCTTCATACCATCTGCATCATTTCCTGTCAATATAATATCATCTACATATACACATAGGTAGATGACCTCAGAGTTACTCTTTTTAATAAAGAGTGAAGGATCTGCCTTGCTTGGTTGAAAGCCTTTGTCCTGCAAGAATGAAACAAGCCTGAAATTCCAAGCTCTTGGAGCTTGCTTGAGACCATACAATGCTTTGTTAAGTTTACACACATAATCAGGATAAACTTGGTTCTCAAAACCAGGTGGTTGTGCCATATATACCTCTTCTGTTATCCAACCATTCAAGAATGCATTCTTTACATCTAGTTGAAGTATCTTCCAATTCTTGGAAGAGGCAATACTAAGCAAAACCCTAATAGTAGGCATCTTTGCCACAGGAGAGAAAGTCTCCTCATAATCAATTCCATGAGTTTGTGCAAAGCCTTTTGCCACAAGCCTTGCCTTATACCTGTTAATTGAACCATCCGAATTCTTCTTGAGTTTATAGACCCATCTTGAGCCTATTACCTTCATGGATGAAGTCTTGGGCACCAAATCCCAAGTGTTGTTTTCCTCAAGTGCTTCAATCTCTTCCTTCATTGCATGCTTCCATTCTATTTTTGCTTTGGCCTCTTCGAATGATGATGGCTCCTCTTGGTTTATGTCCTGTGCTATGTAGATAGAATGTTTAGTTACTAATGAGGTGTCAAACCCATACCTTTCTGGTTTTTTCTTTTCCCTCATAGATCTTCTTAGGCCATGATGTGATGATTCTGCCTCATGTCCAAGTTCCTGCAAATTTGCTTTACCTTTAGACTTCCATGCTTTGATCTTCTCCATATGAGATTCTTCATCATCCTCGGAGGTGTCTTGTTCTTCAATCTTTGGTTGTTCTCTACCAAGCTTTGGAAAATCTTCTTCAAGATTATATGGTAAATTGACCTTCCTGCAAGAATTTTCATACCATGAATTGTTTTCATCAAAAACTACATCTCTGCTTACCAAGAATCCTTTGTTGGTAGGGTTGTATAACATGTAGCCCTTTTGATTGTTGTCATATCCAATAAATACACACCTTTCTGCCTTTGGATCCATCTTGCCTCTAACCTGTGAAGGAACATGAGCAAAAGCAATACATCCAAAAATTTTACAATGATCTAAGCTTGGTCTTCTTCCATTCCAAGCCTCATATGGAGTCATCCCATCAAGGGATTTTGAAGGCAACCTGTTAATCAAGTAAGTGGCTGTAGATACAGCCTCAGCCCATAAGTAATTAGGTAAATGCTTTTCATTTAACATAGACCTTGCAGCTTCAACAATTGTCCTATTCCTCCTTTCTGCCACTCCATTTTGCTTAGGAGTGTACCTTGTAGTTACCTCTCTTTTGATCCCTCTTTCTTGAAGAAAAGAATCAAAATCATGGGAGAAGTATTCTCCCCCTCCATCTGACCTTAGCCTTTTTAGTGATTTACCTGTTTGATTCTCCACAAGAGCCAAATATCTTTTGAAACATGAAAAAACTTCATCTTTGTGTTTCATAAAGAATAGGATAGTCCATCTGCTGCAATCATCAATAAAGGAAACATAATACCTTGATCCAGATATTGAAGCTTCCTTGCTAGGTCCCCATACATCTGTATGAACCAACTTCAAGAGATCTCCATGCATATAACCTGTCTTCATGAATGGTAACCTGTGAGACTTTCCAAATTGACATGCACTACACTTATAAATCATATGTTGTTTTGACAAATTAGGAAGTCCAAGTACACTTTGGTCCCTGCAGATTTGCTTTAATGACCTTTCACCAATATGTGCTAACCTTTTGTGCCGTACTTCCAATTCTGTGAGTGTTTGACTACCATAATTAAAGAGAGCAATGTTTCTAGTGTCTTGTAATTCAAATGTGAACAATCTACCTGTCTTTTCACCTTTTGCAATTATTGTGAATCCTTGACTTGGATCTTCAACAAATGCTCCTGCTTTTGTGAACTTGACTTGCAACCCTTTCTCTACTATCTGCCCAACACTTATCAAATTCTTTGTAATGGTAGGGACATAGAGTACCTTACTGAGTAGGTTGATGTTTCCATTAGGTGCTTTGACATTGTCTATTTTCTCCACAGGATGTTTTGTATCATCTCCTATTTGTACCTCATGCTTATTCCTTGGATCTTCTAAATCTGATAGGAGTGCCACATTTCCTGCCACATGATTTGAACAACCTGAATCTATGTAGAAAACATGCTCATCAGATTTACCTTTTGGCATAGCCATGTTCATGATCAATAATGAATCCTCTTTGTTTGAGTCTTCTGTGTAGTTATTGTAGTCTCTCCTTCCTTTGTAGCCTCCTTGATAGTTTGAATGATTGTAGTTGTTGTAGTTGCCATGATAGTTGTTGAACGTTCCTCTTGAGTAGCCATAACTTCCTCTATTGTATCCTCTGCCGCTTTGATTCCTGGAATTCCTAAAGCAATTTTCAGTTGTATGATTAGTTAATCCACAAATAGAACATGAGTTGGAGTCTTGGGATCTCCCCCTGCCTTGTCTACCTCCTCTTCCTCTACCTCTGCCATGTCTTCCTCTACCTGCATAGTTAGCTTGATATGTACCTGCTTCATCATCCACTTTCTTTGCCTTTCCTTTCTTATCTTTAGACTTGCTTTTATCTGTGTATAAAGCTGAAGATTGATTACCTATAGAGCTTTCTCCATTTTTGATAAGCTTTGCCTCTTGAGTAAGTAGTTTTCCAATGAGTGTGTTGAAATCAGGTACATGCATGTCCATGTACAAATCCATAGCTGTGGTGAATGCTTCCCACTTGTCATCTGCCTTCAAGCCATTGATGACCTGCCTTACAATTTGCTCTTGATCTATTACCTCTCCAATGCTTCCTAACTGATCCGCTATGTCCTTGAGCTTTATGACAAAATCAGTCACATTTTGTTTGGGAGCCTTCTTGAGAGTTGTGAAATCCAGCCATAGTTGATGCTTCCTAGCTTTAGTACTTGAAGAAAAGAAAGCTTCAAGTGCATCCCACACTTCGTGAGATGTCTTACAACTTCTAATGTGAGGCAACAAAAAATCTGAGATAGACTTGAGGAGATAAGACCTTGCAAGTGCATCCTTGGAGCACCATGTGCTCAATCTTTCTTGCTCTTCTTGTGTTGGTTGACTTTTGTTCCTGAAACTTGGCATAACTTCATCTCCAACCACATAACCATATAAACTTCTACCTTGGAGATAAGCTTCCATCCTTAATGACCAAGCTGAGTAGTTACCTCTGTCCAATTTGTCAATTGATGAAGGAAATCCATCTGCCATGTTGTCCAACCTTGCTCTGATACCACTGTGAAGAGATGGATAGGTATGTGCTTGAAGATGAAGAGGTGTTGCAAAATCCTTGATCTAGACCAGCCAAATGAACTCCAAGAGTAGATGGTGGGCCCTTTTATCTTGCAAATGGATGTATTAGACACCCTATGTACCTTGGAAGATCACTCTCAAAAAGATACATCAAAACAGATAAGTTGGAGTTAGCTCAGAGGTGAAAACTTGCTATTCTTGGTTCATACACCTGCCCAGTGTTTTACATAATTCTCTGAGCACAGTAGCAATTAGCTTAATTCCTCTTGAGAAAGTCTAGACAACTTAAAAAGCTAACTTTCAAGAGTAATCTCATAAAAAATAATGAACCACACACTGAGAATGAGTTTTAACAACTGATGACATTATCCCGATTTTCACGGGCTGCTACAGTTTGAGACCAGTAAGCAGAAAAATAAACATAACTCAAAATCTAGAAATCCAATTATTATGAACATTTGTATGGTTATACTAGACAGTAAGCTGAATCCAACAAGCTTTAAGTCACTGAATTTGGATAAGTAACCACTGAGAAACACCTCTGACAAGATGAGTGAAAAAGTCGGGTACCTGACAGAGAAGTGAAGATGCACAGACACTGTTGACTTCAACTGAACATAACTGAAGATTGCAACATCCAAATGACATGACAATTTGTGAGCATATAGTAGACTTATAGAGCTAACTTTACCAAGTTAAATCACTGAAAATGATGCACCAAGCTCAGAGAAAACATCTCTGCAAGCTGACTGAGAAAGACTGAGAGTAATGGCAGTGAGTAGTACACTTCGCAAGAACATGGAAAGATGAACTCAAATAATCATGAAAATGAAAGTATATTGCTTGTACAATACAATGACTTACTGATACATATGTGTGCATTGTAATCACACCTTGATATGGCATAAAGCTCAGCTCTTGGAGGTCTTCACATAGGTCTCTCTAACCACGACTAAAACTGCCATCTATTTATAGTTGAGTTTGGGAGGCTAACTTCCCTCAATCACTCTCCAATCAATCAATGATTGATTTGATTCTCTACCTACCACAAATCACGAATTCGTGGCTCCTCTTTCCCTTTTTGATCATGTGGACTCAACCACTTAAGATTCTCTTACTTTTACATTAAGTAAACTCTTCAAAAAATTACAAGAGGTAGTTCACAAGTGAACTTTATATAGTCTTCATTTTGAAGCTTCTTCTAAGACTTTGTGAGACTCAAGCCAATACTTAGGCTTGTCATAGACTTGCTCCAACATAGTAGAGTTTGCATATAATAGTGCCAAGCACTCTTCCACTGGGCATACTCCATTTATTCTTATGTATGGGTTTTAGCCAAGAGCTCCTTATAAAGTAGGCTTGCACAATGAGAAAGTTCAAGTTGCAAAGGACTTCTTGGAAGAGATGAAAAAAATGCTTAGGCTTGCTAAGGACAACATTAGGAGAGCTCAGGATAGGGCTAGAGCCTATGCTGACCCTCAAAGGAGAGACATCAACTTTGAGGTAGGAGAGCAGGTCTATCTTAGAGTTCCATCTAGGTCTGAAACCATGAAGACAAGACCTTGTCCAAAACTGTCTCCTAGGTACTGTGGACCTTTCCAAATACTTAAGAGAATAGGAAAGATGGCTTATCAGCTCCAACTTCTAGAGAATAGTCAAATCCATTCAGTTTTCATGTTAGTCGGCTTAAGAAAAGGCTAGGTGAATCTGACAACCTCATTCCAAATAGTGAGGTAGTAGAGCCTATTTCTATTCAATCGATTCCACATGAGCCTGAGAGCATACTACACACTCAAGAGAAATGGATGAGAAGTCACTTATATAAAGAGTGTCTAGTAAAGTGGAAAGATAGTTCAAAAGACAGTGCCACATGGGAGCGGGTTAGCACCCTTTAGACATTGTTTCCGAATTTTGCATTACCTTCCCAAGGGTCTTCTTAAGGGGAAGGATATGGGGAAACAACACGGAGATATGACCATGTATTGCTATACATGGGGATATAGTGGGAGTGGTGTCCTATTATTTCTCTCTTTCTGTCAGACCTGCCAATACCATTTTTGAGGACAAAAATGGAGTTAAGTGGAAGGAAATATAACATGGAGAATTACTCATGAGTCCTTAGTAAGAGGTGTGAACCACCTCTTAGTATTTTAGAGTAGAGTACTCACCTGAGTGCCAAGTGGCACTCATGTGAGGGACCATGAGTCATGCTCCTTGTGGGTTACTAGAGAGGGATAGATATGAAGACCCCATGCAGCTCGACGGCAAGAGATATTCTGAGAATTCCATGTGAATGCTTCGAAGATTTAGCCAATGCTATTAGCTTTTTCTGCCTCGGGAATGGTGCAGGTACCTTTCAAAAGTGAAGGACAGCATTGAGACCATCATCATAGACTTTCAACTAATTTCTTGTATCTTCCAATATCCACTAGAGGTGAAGTATCTTCAATAGATAATTTTGTGCTGACTTCCATATGTGTAGAAATTTCCTTCCAATCCTCCATGTCGAATGCCTTCAATATCTATCTTGCATACTTTTGTTGAGAGATGAAAATCTTCCCTGGCTTCTATCAAACTTCAAGTTCTAAGAAATAATGCATTAAGCCCAAGTCTGTCATTTCAAATTCTGAGCTTAGGGTATCTTTCATTTGTTGAAGAAGAGCATCATCATTTTGTGTGATCACAAGGTCATCTAGATAGAGTACAAGCACAAATTTCCCTCCTCTCTTTAGAACATACAAGTTAGCATTAGAAGCACATCTTTTGAAACCTGGATCCAAGAGATACTTATCTATTCACTGGTATCATACTCTAGGGGCTTGCTTTAGTCCATATAATGCTTTCTTCAGCTTACATACCTTGTTCTCTGAATGGAAAGACTCAAACCCTCGTGGCTGAGACACATATACCGCCTATGTCTCCATTTAGGAACATTGATTTGACATCCATGTGATAGACTCGCCAACACTTATGTGTAGCTAGAGCTAGTACTACTTGGATAGTATTCATCCTTATAGTCAGGGCAAATGATTCACAAACGTCAATGCCTTCAACTTGTGAGTAGCCTTGTGCAACAAGTCTTGCTTTGTAATTTTCCAAAGTATCATCAGCCTTGTACTTTAGCTTCCTGACCCACTTGGTGCCAATGAATTTATGCTTAGGGGGTTGATCCACTAGCTCCCAAGTTCCATTCTTCATGATATTGTTGTATTCAATTTGCATGGCACCCTCCGATTCCGATCATGGAGTGCCTCTTCCACATTGGTTGGTTCCTTTGCTTGTTCTTGAATGAGATCAGCCATTAGGGCTATGTTTACAATATGGGCACTTGCCTATCTTTGTTCCTCTATTCTGTGTGATCACCTCGGTCCATCTACAACCTATTCTAGTGACTATGGGATACGGTTTGCAGAATCATAGAGCTACCTCACCCAATGTGGCAATGGATTTTCCACCTGGGTGGCGATAGTTTGGTGACTTTCAAACTCATCATCTGAAGATGATGCTTCCATCTCTTGTGTAGGAGGGATAGCTCTTGGGCCAAGTTCATAATGGATTGCCCTTTGTTGATGATAAAGTGGAGATCTCTTTTGCTCTTCTAGTGCATGTGGCTGCTCCTCCTTAAACACCACATCGCGACTTGCCATGATCTTCTTAGCCTTAGGATCATAAAGATTATAAGCCTTCTTATCTTCATTGTACCCTAGGAAGATACATTTGATACTTTTTCTTTGAAGGTTGTTTCTCTCCCTATGTAGAACATGTACATGACATTCACTTCCAATTACTTTGAAATGGGAAACATAAGGCTTTTTACCAGTCAGGCTTCTTTTGGAGTCTTTCCATCAAGTGCCTTGGTGTATGTTTGATTCAAGAGGTAAACAATAGTGTTGATAGCCTCTACCCAAAATTGATTAAGCAAAACCTTTCCCTTCAACATGCACCTTGCCATCTCCATGATGGTTCGATTCGGATGTTCTGCAACACCGTTGTATATTTGAGGGCTTTGTGCCAATGTGAGTTGATGCTTGATTCCCTTGCTCTTGCAGATGTTATCAGGATCTTCAGTGCACACACACACATAGAGGTAGACAAAAGACAGAATAGGAATCAGAAACAGACACAATCAACACGATATTGGGTGCAATCTCCCCCCGTGTACTCTGATGCACGAGTCTATCAGAGTACCCATATTTATACATTTATTTCTATTAGGTCTTTAAAATAGAAGTTACATGAGAGCCGTCGCTTTTAGAAGCGACTTTTAGGAAAAACTACTTTATTTACAAAAGGTGTCGCTTTCTAAGCGAACCACTACTTTTACAACAAGTTAAACCTAAACATAACTTATTCTAGAAGTCTTCGATTTAATCTTCAAATTTATTTATTTATACGCATCCACTTGTATCCATGCCCTCATGCTTCTTCACCTACTAGATCAAACACAACCACATTAAAACCTTCTGGACATTTAAAAACATTACAAATCCATTTAACCTTCCATGATTCCATAATATACAACATGCCTCCTAGTTGATAAGCAATTGACCTCAGTTGATAAATAGAGAAATAGACATGGATGATCAGTTGCATGTCCCATCACTGAACAATAGTAAGCATGAACCATGTAAAACACATGCATGGAATCGAAAACCTGAAAGTTTAATGTAATTGGGAATGATATGCAGAAATTAAATGATCATAATGAGGTGATAAAGAAGTCTTATGTATCCATTATGATTCCTCAAGTGAGTGATTTTTATATTTGACTAAATATCTATGATATTGCTCACCAGTTCGTGTAGCGGTAACATTAAAATCTATTAGTTGATGGGGAATCAATATTTCCACATCCTCTTCAAGTAAAGGAGGATCATCTAAAATAGGTGTGAGTGGTAAAGTACCTCGAAAAGATTTCAACAAACTTATATGGAAAGACTTATGTATACCCCAATGAGAAGGTATATCTAAACGAAAAGAATTTTCATTTATTTTCTCAATAATGCAAAAAGTTCTGTAATATCGTGGGGCAAGTTTGACCTTGGGATGTTGAGAAATATTTTTTAAACGCCTTTTAATGATTCGTAACCAAACTAAATCATTTTCATTGAATTGTTTGGCTATGTGCTTCTTATTAATACTATGCATGTAACGTTCTTGACTCTTCCTAATATGCTCATGCACTTCAGCAAGTGTAGAGATATGATCTTGTGCAAAAGAATCAGCCATAGGAATGTCAGTTTGCGTGAGACTCCAAGTAAAGGTGAATTGCCAAAATCCTCCATCGTTATAGGGTCTATAACTAAATAACAAAATCCCTCTTTCAAACTATGTCTCAATCTATTAGGGTAGCTAAAAAGCTTTGCAACGATATATTATATGCTAAAATCCGAGTTATATAGTGAAAGTTATGCCTTTTTTATGATGCACTTCCCTAGGAAAATCGACGAGCGCTTCCACATGTGTGAGCTTAACTTGGGACTTGGAAAAGGAAGAGGGAGGTGAAGTTGATGTAAATATCACAAAAGGGAGAAAGAGTGACAACTCAAAGAGATGGAGGAGTGGTTAAAGTACGTCACTTGTAAGTAGGAGGTTGTGGGTTCAAATCCTCGTACCTTAGGGAGTTTAAAACTCTCTATTGCCACTAAAATTGCCTCGCGCGTAGCCAATGGGTGCCAACGGTCGTGAAGGGAGCCTTGGGTGCCAATGTTGCCAATGTATTGCCTAAGTTATTGCCTTAGTCGATGCCTTCATCGATGCCTTGGAGTAAGCCGTAGGTATAAACGCAGGTATAAATGCAGGTATAAATGCAGGTATAAACACAGGTTCTGGTTCTAGAACTGGAACTGGAACTGAAGCAGAAGCGAAAGCAGAAGCAGAAGTAGAAGTGGAAGCGGACGCGGACACGGACACGGATTCAGATTCGCGAACAGAGAATGTAAACAATCCCCTCGGCAAACAATCTCCTCCAAAGTGATACGTGCCAGGCTCTGATACCACTGTTATCAGGATCTTCAGTGCACGCACACACAGAGGTATACAGAAGACAGAACAGGAATAAAAAACAGAGACACAATCAACACGATATTGGGTGCAATCTCCCCTCGTGTACGAGTCTATCAGAGTACCCGTATTTATAGGTTTATTTCCATTACATCCTGAAAATAGAAGTTACATGAGAGCCCTCTCTTTTAGAAGCGACTTTTAGGAAAAACTACTTTATTTACAAAAGGTGTCACTTTCTAAGCGAACCACTACTTTTACAACAAGTTAAACCTAAATATAACTTATTCTAGAAGTCTTCGATTTAATCTTCAAATTTATTTATTTATACGCATCCACTTGTATCCATGACCTCATGCTTCTTCACCTGCCAGATCAAACACAACCACATTAAAACCTTCTGGACATTTAAAAACATTAAAAATCCATTTCACCTTCCATAATATACAACAACAGAGATCATCAAACTCTGTTGATGTGAACTCACCACTGCCATTTGTCTTGAATTTCTTCATCTTCTTCCCTGTTTCAGTTTCAATAAGCTAAAGCCATTCTTTAAACTTACCAAAAGTTTGAGCCTTATCACAAAGGAAGTACACCCACATCTTCCTTCTATACTCATCAACAATTAACATGAAGTAGGAAGATCCACCCAAGGCTTGTGTAGGCATTTTCTTGCACAAGTCAGCATGCACCAACTCTAGAGGATCACTTGCCCTATATTTGCTTTCTTGTGGAAACACTTTCCTCTATTGCTTAACTACCATGCAAGCTTCACATGGTTCCTTGATTTTTGCAATCGATGTTAGGTGTGCAACCATACCCCTACGATGCATCTCCTTCAGTATAGGGTATTTGATGTGGCCAAATCCCTCATGCCATAGCCTACTTGTGCTCACACTTGTAGTGGTTGTAAGAGCACACAACGCATACATGTTTTTCCTCCTTATGCCAGTCCCAACAATGTTGTTACTATCCATAATCTAAGCTCCTATTTCAATAAAAGATACTTGATGACCTTGATCAGTTATAGAAGCTATTGAAAGTAGATTTTGTTCGATTTGTGGAACATACAACTGAAAGCTTTCTGACATCCTCATTAGAGTTAATGAAAGAAACCATACCTTTGCCCTCTGTTGGAAACCTTGCATTGTTGCCTACCTTTACTATGACGAGTTCCTTTAGAGGCTGTAAGGAACTGTAAATCTCTTTTCTGCTCGTCATGTGATGAGATGCACCATTTTTCAACACCCATGAGTCATACATTCTTGAATCTTTAGTTGAGGAGTATACCTCCTCTATCGTAAAAAATAACTCAAGCTCTATTTCTACTGTGTTGGAAAACTCCTTGCCCTTGCCACCTTTTGAAGAGCCATTCTTGTGGCGTCTTGATGTGATAGTCTTGGATTTTGTATCCTTTTTTTCTAATAATGGAAACACTCTCCCTTGAACTTCTTTTTGTCGTTCTTCTTTTTGTCTCCATCTTTTGAAGATTCCACTTTGCCTCCTTTGGCATTTTGTGTGAATGCAACATCTCCTTTGTTGCTACCACTCCTTGCCTTGAGCAGCAACTCCTCCTCCATGAGTAAGGCATTGAATTCATCAAAAGTTAGGGGTTGAGGTCTGATTTGAGTATTAAGAGAAATTACCAAATGATCAAAATTAGGTGGATAGATTCAAAGACAATGCTGAGCTAGCTCCGCACTTGACTTTTGTGCACCTGCTCCCACCATTTGATCTTGTAGATTCTTTATGCAAGTGATAAACACCTCTCTAGTCTCCTCATTAGCAAACCTTTTTGCTACTAGCTGATTCTCAAAGTTTTGAGTTCGTGTTTGATTACGAATTTCATAATTATTTCCCCATATGCTCCATGCCTCAGTCACCTTGGTAGTATGATGAATGAAGACCCAAACTAAGAATAAAGAATAAAGAGGTGGTTAAATCTCAAAAGTATCATATAATGGAAGGCAGTATATTGTTAGCTCACAAAAGGGTTGGTTTTTATGCACTAATGTGGTTCTATTTGGCAGGAAATACGTTTGATTTCAGGTGCTTGAAGAATGAATGTGATGATTGATGAGAAGCATGTGGAGATATTGATTGCAGAGATGTGGAGAAATGTGATCAGGGCCGCATGCCAAACTGCACTTAACACATTTTGAGTGTGTGGGGATAAGAGCCTTATCAAAAAAGGAGAGGAGCAAAGTCATCTCACGCTCTCTCCCTCTCGTTTTTTGCCACGAATAGAAGAGGGGGGCCTGCTATCGATTCCAGGAGGAGAGAGATAGGGAGAGAAAGTGGCGGCTGTGTCTGGTTTTTTGGCACGCATCGCAGAGAAGGGTAGAACTGTGTGGAGGATATTGGGGGGTGCTCTTGATTTTGTGGAGACACATAGATGAGGAGAGGGAGCTCATTACGTCTCTTCCCTCCGGAGTATTCTTTCATTCTACAAGATCATTCAAGAGAAATATACGTTGGAAGATAGGAGAGATCTATGGTAAATGCTGCCGCATCTACTCATATTCTGAGGAGACTTCTGATTACGTTGTGTGTTTCATCTTGAACGGATGCGCTATGTTTTAAGACCTTGCTTGAAGATTGGAGTCTAGAATAGGCAGATTACAACACTATTGGTCAGAATATACTGGAGACAGGAGGAATTTAGGAAAGAGCAGGCGCTGAAGGGTTGTGGAGTGATTTTCTGATACAAAACCGAATGATCAGGAGAATTAAGCGATGAAGAAATTTAGAAGACATATGAAGCAGCTCTCCGCTGTCTCTGACATGTGTCTAGTGTTTTCTAACAGCCTGATTTTGCCATGATTTAAGGATCTATGAGCTCTTTCTTTATTTTGGGAATTCCATTCAAAGCTTTTCTGTCATCTTTTCTCCACGTTGTCCGCTTATTCCACTTGCTCCATCCATATCCAATGCGAATCAAAGGTGGACTTTGTCCAAAGATATCTAGCCCACAAAATTTGTGGAGGTTTGATGTGAATAGCACCTGTTAACATCACATGGAGAAGGAAGTGCAGGGACATGTATGGCAGAAGAAAGCTCTGGAGACAGTGGCGCTGAAGTAAAAACTCAATTGATGAGGCAGAGCAGTTGATTGTAGAACTATATTTCATTGATACTGATTTTTATGATCCTGAAGAAGGCAGTACAACCGCGTGAAGTGAAGTAAACAAGGTGAGAAACCAAACGGTAATCATTGCAGAGATTAAGTGCCAGACATGAATGTCGAGGTTTTTCTTTTCATACATAAGAATTATGTGCATGATTGAGTTCAGACATGCCAACGAAATGTGATGCCAACAAAGTAAATAGATATTATGCTTCACAGTTGCTTGTATTCTGTTGCTTACGGAAATATTCATTATTTGACATTGCTTTGTGTGTATGATGCAGAATCATGTTCTGATTTCAAGACGACATCTGCAAATTTTGCTCGAATGAATGATCATAATACTGTCGTTCTTTGTTGTTCAAAAAAAAAAAAAAACAAAGTTGTACGTTGTATTGATTAACACATAAAAGTCATGTTGTATGGTTCTGCACTATTCAATTATCAAATTGACTACGTTAGAAACCGCAAGAAGTCTGAGTTTTGTTAGAAGACGCTATAATGCTGTGGAAAAGAGAAAAAATGTGCACGTGAGCATTCATGTGGGGTTGATATATGTGTGTGTAAGGAAGAGAGGTAGTGACATTGCAAAAAGGGTCTAAGAGAGTGAGGGAGAGAGAAAGAGGCTCAGGGTGTGTGTGTGGGAGCAAGGGTGGAAGAGTGAGAAGAGTAGGGTGTGCATGAGTGAAAGAGAGCTCGGAGAGGTGAGAGCATACAATCATCAATTACAGATACCTTTGTAGCTTCTACGCAATCCAAGTAGGCCAATTTCGAGGGGCTAAGCAAAATAAAGGCTTCCACAATCATCTTTTTCCTTGGACTCAGAGGCCTTCATTTTTGGTGCGTCTGCCGGGAATAGCTTGGTACGTCTCTATAAGAGAGTGCCATAGGTTTGCCTAGCGCCACAGGTTGGCCGAGCTTGCGAACCCCAAGATCTAGTACATGAGCGAGGGGAGCTCATCGTCAGGAGCAACACAAACTCAAAGAGAGGAACGCGCTCAGAGAAGAGCCCTTGAAAGAGAAAGGAGAAGGTGGGAACCGCCAGGTTAGTGGACCTCGATTAGCTCGAAGAAATCAGCCAAAAACGTGTACTCCCGTAGGAGAGTCGCGAATCAAGTGCGGAAGTTTGAAGGAGGAATCCTGAGACCGCGTGCACTAAATTTTTGGGATCGAAGTGATATAGACATCACACCTCTGTTCGAAATGGCTCAGCGGATTTCGGTTCACTTGGGGGACTTCACCAAGTTTTCAGGTACTTGGGATGAAGATCCGGATAGTTTTATCCAGCTGTTTGAGGTTACTTGTGAGGCCAATGATGTAGTTGACCAAGATCAAAGGTTGAGAATTTTTCCGGCTATTCTCCGTGATGAGGCAGCCAATTGGTATGGGAATCTGATACCACAAGAGCGGGGAACTTATCAGATGCTCAAGGAAGCCTTCTTGGCAAAGTTTCGACGACAAGGCTTCCAAGACAGGTTGGCCCAACAAATGGATTATTTGCAACAAGGAGTCAATGAGAGCATCGATAACTATATTCAGAGAATGGAAACGTTGGTAAGAAAGATGGGCGCAAATGCCCCAAACGATGAGACATTGAAACGAAGATTCATTTCGGGATTGAGAGATCCTACGGCACAGCAGCATATCAGCCTGACAAGACCTGCAACTTTAATGGATGCTAAGGAACAAGCAAGGCTTTGGGAGGAAGTACAATTATGCCAACAAAGGAAGATGGAGCTCTTATACGAGCCAATGGGAGGCCCAGGAAATATACCGATGAACGACCCTGGCCAAGGAAGTCCCGCATTGACGACTACAGCTTTTGTAGCCGCCACTAGCACGCCAGGCGAGGTAAAGCCTGCGCTAACCGAAGAACGAATATTAGAGTTGGTCACACAAGCTATAAAAGCTGCCACAATGACTCAGGAGACATACACAGTAAAACCAGAAGTAACTACAAACCCGAATCAAGTGTTTAGATCAAACACATGGTGCGGAAAGTGTCATGGTTACAGCCATTTGGCTTCAGAATGCCCTACAGTCTCGAGAGTATTCACAGATAGATCACCACCTAGAATGCGTTGCACTTTTTGTGGAAGAACAAATCACACAGAGGACCGATGTTACAACAAGAGAGCCTATGAAGAGAGGACCATGAAATCGGGAGATACAAGAGAAAGACCTTACACGAGATTGCCCGCTCAAAGTGTCCCACCTACATCTCGTTGGGAAAACAGACCGACTTATGGATATGGTGCTCAGGGTCAAGGAGGAGACTATCCAAGAGGAGCCGCACGTGATCAAAGAAGAGATGGTCCAATCCAGTGCTGGAGATGTCATGGCTTTGGCCATACTCAATCTAGATGTCCAAACAAAAAGAAACCAATTGATTATACCCCACTATGTAGGTACTGTAGTGGAGAGGGCCACTTTGATGAAGATTGTCCAAAACGAAGAGCCACCGCTGGCAAGGAAAAAGGACCAGTAGGGTCCTCGAATTATGTTGATACTCAGATGCATTCCACAACGAGAGCTCAAGAGCATATTCCTACAATCGGAGTAGTGTTCAAGACACCGAACCCTCAAGAAGGCTCTAGCTCGTCAATGCACTTTGTGGATGCTTACGAAGCCAAGAAACCACATAAAGATCCAACTGTGGCAGTACAAGGACTCAAGAGTATTCGAAGAAGAATCCAAGAGGCGAAGGTGAAGAAGGGAGTCAAGAGAAGACCGTTGAGCGTGAAGAGGTAGAAAACCAAGTTGGAGGATTTGCTGAGCAGCAAAAGTTTGAGGATGGGGAAGAAATTGAGATTCTTCCACCAGTGACCAAGGAGTTTGTGCCGGGCATAGCACCATTCCCCGAAAGATTAAGGGCTCCGAAGTGTAGAAAGGAAAGACAAAGTTCGGAAGAAGTAGATATTGTAAAGTTGCTCGCTGACACGGAAGTCACGCTAGACATTGGCACATTGCTAAAATGTTCACCTGTTTATAGGAAACAATTCTACAATGAATATATTAAGAAGCCGAGGAAAGCTTGAGATAAAAATAGACAAGATAAAGATGTCCAAGGAATCATTCAAAGTATTACGACGCAAATCGATTCGAATGCTTCAGCTGTGATGGTCGAGATTAAAGGATATGCAGTCCCTGGTGCTCAGTTAGATAGTGGAGCCGCAGTCAACCTTATGACTGAGTTCATGATGAAAGCTTTGGGCCTCAACCACATGGAAGAAACGCCGATGTCCTTGAGAATGGCAGATCAAACACAAGTGAAGCCTGCAGGTCTTTTGAAGAATGTAAGTACAGTTGTGGGCGGTCTAGAGTTTAAAGTTGATTATCTGATAGTAAGACCAAGGACCTCAGAGGCTACCTTCTCGATCCTACTTGGATGGCCATGGCTGGTGCAAGCCGAATGTGTGCATGACTGGCGCACAGGTTTTATTTCAATAGGGCCAAAGTCTGATCGGATTCAAATACAAGTATCCCCACCCTCGAGCAACAAGAAGAAGACAATAATAGTCGAGAGATGGAAAAGAAAGAGAAGGAGAAAGCAAGGCACGAGATTGCACGAGCTAGGTTTTCTTTGAACACGGACACCTACAAGAATCTGCTTCAAGACGGGTTCAACTTGCAGCTCTTTAAAAATCAAGACACGAAGATGGGAGAATATCAAAATCCATTGCTCTATAACGACGATTCCGATCACGAATTGCTGGGATGGTTGACACATACAAGTGAATTTGAGTGCTACATGTTGAGTATAGATGCAAAGGAAAATAAAGCTACTCAATCTCTGGAGAAGGGAACTTCAAAAGAAGAGTTGAAACTGGAGCTAGCTCAGACAATGGAAGTGCAACAGTTGAGAGAAAGGGTTAGAATGCTAGAAGTAGAGCTTCTAAGGAGAGGTCGAGAATTGGAAAAGGAAGCAAAGAGTAAGACTAAAGTGTCGGAAGCCATTGTAAAAGCTGAATTAAAGAAATTAGGTTCAATCGAAACAGAACAAAACAATGATTTACTGGCCAACCATGCACGCGTGATCGGAGAGCACGTTCCAATCACAGTGTCATCAAGGAATAAAGAATATTCGCGAGAAGCTCGGTTGGAAAAATGGGAAGTTTTTCCAGAAAAGTTCTTGAGTGTGGGGGCAGAGCTACCAGATGAAGTACGAGATTGTATTAAGTTGACACTCAAAAATTTCGGCAAGGCCTTTGCATGGTCATACAGTGATTTGAGAGGAATTGATCCCCGAATCTGCCAACATTATATAGACTTGGAAGAAGGCACACGACCAATATGTCAACGACTTAGGCGGACAAATCCAGTCTACTCGGAATTGATCAAGTTGGAATTGACCAAATTATTGGAGGCAGGATTCATATATCCCATCGCATCCAGTGAATGGGTATCACCAATCGTAGTTGTTCCAAAGAGAAATAAGAAAATCCGTATTTGCACAGATTATCAAAAGTTGAACGAGCGCACAAAGAAGGATCATTTCCCTTTGCCCTTTACTGATCAAATCTTGGACAGAGTAGCTGGCCATAAATTGTACTCATTTTTGGATGGTTTTAGTGGATACAACCAGATCCAAATCCATGAAGAGGATCAATCAAAAACTACTTTCACCACGGAATGGGGCACATACACATATCGTGTGATGCCATTTGGATTATGCAATGCGCCGGCCACATTCCAGAGGGCAATGATAGCTGCATATCAAGACTATTTGCAGGATTGGATGGAGATATTTCTCGATGACTTTGCGATCAGAGGCGACGATGAAAACATGATGGAGAGGATCGAAGCTATTTCAAGAAGAAGCATTGAAAAAGGCATTGCATTAAATCCTGAAAAGTGTACATTTGGAGTGCGAAGAGGATTGCTTTTGGGACATGTTATTTCCGAAAAAGGGATTGCGGTTGACAAGGATAAGGTGGAAAAGATCGGACAACTTCCACCTCCGCAAAACTTGCGGCAACTCAGAGGATTCTTGGGGCATGCGAATTATTATCGATGATTTATATTAAATTTTGCATCAATAGCGGCACCACTGACGAATCTTTTGAGGAAAGACCAACAATACCAATGGACTGAAGAGTGTCAAGTTGCATTCGACTCGATCAAGGAGAGATTGATAAATGCACCAATCTTGGTAGCACCCGACTGGACGAAAGAATTCCATGTGCATACCGATGCTTCTCATACTGCGGTTGGAGCAGTATTATGTCAAGCCGATGAAAGGAAATTGGACCACCCTATTTATTACGCAAGTCGCAATTTGAATATCACTGAGAGAAACTATACGACTACAAAAAAGGAATGTCTCTCGATGATCTTTGCAGTGAACAAGTATCGGCATTACTTGATGGAAAAACATTTCACGTTTTATGTGGATCATGAAGCTCTTAAGTATATCATTAATAAACCCGAGCTATCAGGGCGACTGATGAGGTGGATGCTACTCCTCCAAGAATTTCAGTTCACAGTGGTAACCAGACCAGGCAAAGCACATATATTGGCTGACCATTTATCTCGAATTGTTAATGAGGAGCCAATCTTTGGTGTGCCCGACGATGCTCCTGATGGGCATCTATTCCAGGTTGATGCTAAAGTACCTTGGTATGCCGACTTGGTGAATTTCTTGTGCACCATTAAATATCCGCCAGGAGCAAGCAAGAGAGAGAAGCAAAAACTGTTAGCATTGGCGAAGCATCATAGCATCATTGGGGGGCAACTCTATCGATATTTTGTTCATGAGAGCATTTATCGGAGGTGTCTCGAGGAAGAAGAAGCAAACCTAGTGTTGAGGGCTTTGCATGACGAACCTTGCGGTGGGCATTTTGCTGGTGAATTGACGGCAAGGAAGATTTTATTGGCTGGGTATTGGTGGCCAACATTGTTCAAAGACTCGCACACATACTGTAAGAAATGTGACAAATGCCAACGAATGGGCAAACCCACATTAGCACATGCTGCTCCTCTCACGTCGGTACTCGCTCTTAAGCCCTTTGAGAAATGGGGAATTGATTTTGTGGGGCCTATTGATCCTCCCTCACGACGAAGATCCAATAGGTATATCTTGGTCTGTACTGACTATGTTACCAAGTGGGTGGAAGCCAAAGCTCTGAAGACTGACCGAGCTGTTGATGTAGCTAAATTTTTGTATGAACAAATCATCACCCGATTTGGATGCCCGTTGGAGATAGTGAGTGATAGAGGAACACACTTTGTCAACGAACTGATCGAAGAATTAATGGAATTATATAAGATCAAACATAGAAAAAGCACTCCATATTATCCGAGGGCAAATGGACAAGTGGAGGTCACCAACAAAATTCTTGAACAGATTCTAACAAAGACAGTAGCTGTGCATAGGAGAGACTGGGATGAGAGACTTTTGGAAGCCCTGTGGGCATATCGAACATCCTACCGAGTGACGACTAAGAGCACTCCGTTTTCCCTAGTATATGGCGAGGAAGCCATCTTTCCCATCGAAAAAGAAGTTCCAACATTAAGAGTGGCTATCGAAGCCAGGTTGGGCGAGGAAGAGTCATTGAAGGAAAGGTACATACAACTGGTCAAGCTGGAAGAAAAGAGACTCATTGCACAGCAAAGTTTGGAAGCTATTCAGAAGAGACGTAAAGAGAGGCATGATAAGAATCTCAAGACCTATGTGATTCAAGAAGGGGATTTGGTGCTAGTCTATGATAGTAAATATTATAAATTCCCGGGGAAGTTACAGACAAGATGGGCAGGACCGTTTAAGGTGGTGGAAATCAATTCCAATGGTTCCATGCAAATTCAAGATTTAGGAGAAGAATGTGCTCCCGTGAAGGTTAACGCGCTTCGAGTTAAACCATATTTCACGTGACATTAGGATGGGAGAAGCTAGACGAGATTCAAGCAGAAGGACGAAGTAGATTCCTTGTACATACATGTATAGTATTATATATATATATATATATGCGCATATGTAAGCTATGATTTGTGTGTCATAAATATTATCCTGTGCTAGCTCAAGAATTTTGGACTTCTAATATTTTTTGTGTTATGCAGAGACTGTTAGGAGCTAAGTAACAAAATGGCAGATCAAATAACGCAACTCTACTTGTACGAGCTAAGGATATATTTCTCGGACCAAACATTCGCCCGCATGGACATAGATGTCGACGACTTTGAGACGGAATACGATGTTGAGGAAGCGCATTGGCTGGTATGCTTTATAAACCAGGGTTTGGGTGTTGCATTTTACATTGAGTGTTTTGAGGAATACCTGACTCGACATGTAGGATGGGCGGGAGATCGATATTACTATTTCGATCCTTCTAGGGAAATGCCTAATGAGGAAAACGATATCACTTGGGCCTGGGCAGATGTGCTAACGATAGGAAGTGATGACGGAGCTCCTGAAGTTGAGCCTGACTCGCCTTAGGGAAGTTGTCGGGATGCGAGTACGATGTGAGGCTACATGAGACATCCCGGAGACTCATATTCTAGGACACCTAAGGATAGGTATACGAAAGACTAAGGCATAGCCGGCTGTAGTTACCAAGTGAAAAGTCAACTCGATGGATACATATGTAGTGTCTGTAATTGAGAGAATGGAGTGAAGAGGTGGTTGATCTGTCAAAGGCTAGTGTGTATATGTTTGCATGTATGTGTGGGAACAGTGGGAAAAGTCCCTTTCTTCCTCTCCCTAATTCTCAGGACTTGGGTGAACTAATTAACTATGAAAAAAAAAACGAAGAAAAAGAAAAGAAAAAAAATATTGTGTTGTTGTGATCGTACCAATGCGCTATGGTGGGCTAGTAGGTGAGTGGATTTATCTTAGCCGGGTGGTTAGGACCACGAGCCGCAGCTAGTTTCGCCATAGGCTTGGGATGTATATGTTTGTGTCTTAGCTACGCGCCATAACGGGTTGGTAGGTAGGTGGAGCCATCGTGGCTGGGTAGTCACGACCACGAGCCGTACCCAGCTTCGTTATGGGCTAGCTGATATATGTTATGTGTTATCATTGTGTGTTTGTGTGTTGTGCGCTGCATTGCATTGGTAGATGGGTGGAATCAACCTGGTCGGGTGGTCAGGTCCACGAATCGCATCCAGTGACAATGTAGACCAACGTGTGATTAAAATAAAATTGACCTATGAAATTATTCCCCACTCCTAAGGGGGAGAGAGAGAGAGAGGAGAAGGCAAAGATCGCCTGGAAGGGAATGTTATTTGCTTGTGTGATTGGTATGTGTTGGCTTGCGAGAGATCAGCTCACTTTGAATCAACATTCTTGAAGGCACGGAGACTCTATATGTACTTATGGATGAGGCTTTAGCGAGGTAATGCAACAGTCTTGCTTTATAACTTGTGTGCTCTATCTGAGGGTTTTTCTAGTATGTGGGACACTCTAGGTTTTTATGTAGGTCTTGACTTGTACTCTAGTCTCGATGGTTTCTGTAGGACGACGATGGGGATTCTTCGCGAGTATCTAGTCATGGAATAATTGTACATAGCGAATAGTAGGTCAATAAAAGGGGTATGCATTTTGGGTATGTTGCATCTCCGATTGGATTCATTTCAATTGTTGTTGTTCATTTCGATATTTTCTTTTCTGTTTTCCGCAATGGTAGTTGCATGTGTAAAACATGGAAAGGTATGCATGTGTTATTTTGGTTGAGACCATTTTTCATAATGGAATGCATGAGCAAATTTGATGCATGGCTGAAATGGAATTGCATATATGTGCATGTTCTTGGATCATTTTGGAAGTGACTGATTTGTATGTATTCATGAGTGATTTTTTTAGCACTAACAGCTTCAATGAGTGCAGGTCCACTTGGAATGATGGCTCAATGGAAACGTATGCAAACTAGTTGTACACTAACATGTTCATGGCTGTTTGGATTATATTGCAGCGAGAGTGGCTCGTCGAGGACGACTTCGCAAATAAGAAGAGGGGAGTATGTTAGCTCACAAAAGGGTTGGTTTTTATGCACTAATGTGGTTCTATTTGGCAGGAAATACGTTTGATTTCACGTGCTTGAAGAATGAATGTGATGATTGATGAGAAGCATGTGGAGATATTGATTGCAGAGATGTGGAGAAATGTGATCAGGGCCGCATGCCAAACTGCACTTAACACATTTTGAGTGTGTGGGGATAAGAGCCTTATCAAAAAAGGAGAGGAGCAAAGTCATCTCACGCTCTCTCCCTCTCGTTTTTTGCCACGAATAGAAGAGGGGGGCTTGCTATCGATTCCAGGAGGAGAGAGATAGGGAGAGAAAGTGGCGGCTGTGTCTGGTTTTTTGGCACGCATCACAGAGAAGGGTAGAACTGTGTGGAGGATATTGGGGGGTGCTCTTGATTTTGTGGAGACACATAGAGGAGGAGAGGGAGCTCATTACGTCTCTTCCCTCCGGAGTATTCTTTCATTCTACAAGATCATTCAAGAGAGATATACGTTGGAAGATAGGAGAGATCTATGGTAAATGCTGCCGCATCTACTCATATTCTGAGGAGACTTCTGATTACGTTGTGTGTTGCATCTTGAACGGATGCGCTATGTTTTAAGACCTTGCTTGAAGATTGGAGTCTAGAATAGGCAGATTACAACACTATTGGTCAGAATATACTGGAGACAGGAGGAATTTAGGAAAGAGCAGGCGCTGAAGGGTTGTGGAGTGATTTTCCGATACAAAACCAAATGATCAGGAGAATTAAGCGATGAAGAAATTTAGAAGACATCTGAAGCAGCTCTCCGCTGTCTCTGACATGTGTCTAGTGTTTTCTAACAGTCTGATTTTGCCATGATTTAAGGATCTATGAGCTCTTTCTTTATTTTGGGAATTCCATTCAAAGCTTTTCTGTCATCTTTTCTCCACGTTGTCCGCTTATTCCACTTGCTCCATCCATACCCAATGCGAATCGAAGGCGGACTTTGTCCAAAGATATCTAGCCCACAAAATTTGTGGAGGTTTGATGTGAATAGCACCTGTTAACATCACATGGAGAAGGAAGTGCAGGGACATGTATGGCAGAAGAAAGCTCTGGAGATAGTGGCGCTGAAGTAAAAACTCAATTGATGAGGCAGAGCAGTTGATTGTAGAACTATATTTCATTGATACTGATTTTTATGATCCTGAAGAAGGCAGTACAACCGCGTGAAGTGAAGTAAACAAGGTGAGAAACCAAACGGTAATCATTGCAGAGATTAAGTGCCAGACATGAATGTCGAGGTTTTTCTTTTCATACATAAGAATTATGTGCATGATTGAGTTCAGACATGCCAACGAAATGTGATGCCAACAAAGTAAATAGATATTATGCTTCACAGTTGCTTGTATTCTGTTGCTTACGGAAATATTCATTATTTGACATTGCTCTGTGATGTATGATGCAGAATCATGTTCTGATTTCAAGACGACATCTGCAAATTTTGCTCGAATGAATGATCATAATACTGTCGTTCTTTGTTGTTCAAAAAAAAAAAAAAAAACAAAGTTGTACGTTGTATTGATTAACACATAAAAGTCATGTTGTATGGTTCTGCACTATTCAATTATCAAATTGACTACGTTAGAAACCGCAAGAAGTCTGAGTTTTGTTAGAAGACGCTATAATGCTGTGGAAAAGGGAAAAAATGTGCACGTGAGCATTCATGTGGGGTTGATATATGTGTGTGTAAGGAAGAGAGGTAGTGACATTGCAAAAAGGGTCTAAGAGAGTGAGGGAGAGAGAAAGAGGCTCAGGGTGTGTGTGTGGGAGCAAGGGTGGAAGAGTGAGAAGAGTAGGGTGTGCATGAGTGAAAGAGAGCTCGGAGAGGTAAGAACATACAATCATCAATTACAGATACCTTTGTAGCTTCTACGCAATCCAAGTAGGCCGATTTCGAGGGGCTAAGCAAAATAAAGGCTTCCACAATCATCTTTTTCCTTGGACTCAGAGGCCTTCATATATACAAGCGCACTGATAAAGGAATCTTAGCTTGTATGGAAGAAGAGAAATATGATAAATGGTTGCAAATAGCACATGTACGTGCATTAGAGTAACACTATTTGAAACACTGGGTCCTATAGAATCTAAAAAGATTAGGTGTATATTGGCCAACTATGGAAGGAAATGTCTATAGGATGTGTAAGGATTTTCCAATGTGTATTAATAGACCTCTAGTGGAGCATGCTACATTGTATCAAGTGTCTTTAGTACCAGATTAGGGCAATCCATTAGTTGACTTTTTGAGGATGAAAACATTCCCTCAAGAGATGACATTAGTAAGAAGAAGGAGTCTAGAGCAAGAGGCTCAAGACTATAGGCTCATTGGAGATAATCTATATAGGCCTGGACGAGATGGATATCTCAAATTATGTGTCCATGAATGAGTATCTAAAGATCTTGGAAACTTCACACCAAGGTGTGGCAGGAGGGCACTTTGGACTAGAATGAGTGATCAAGGCAATTTTGTTCTCAGGTCTTTGGTGGCCTGCCCTTCATATGGATGCTCATACCTATAGGAAGAGATGTGACATATGTCACAGAACTCAATATCTAATATGTAAGGATGAGATGCCATTGAGACCCATGATGGGAGGACGTGCATTCTCTTAGTGGGGAATAGACTACGTAGGCCCTATTAAAGCCCCAACCCCCTGAAAGAAATGGTAAGTGTTAGAGGAAGCATTTTTTTGAAGGAAAACTATTTGTAAAATGTCAAAAATCTGTAGAAATATTTATACAAATGATGTAAAAATTGAGGAAGAGTCTTCCTCGTGTAAAATAGGATCATATGTACTTTTCCTAGAATTTTTGGAAGCTCTTAGATAGCATATTTTTAGAATAGAAGGTGAAAAGGACCAAAATTCAAGTGTGAAAAGGGACACTTGAAAACGTATAAAAGATAATTTCTTCTATTTTGAAGAGGTTGGTTGTATTATTTTGATGCTATCCAAGTAATGTGAGAGCTTTCTTACAGAAAATCGTGTTTTCTCCTTTCATGATCTTTCTTTTGATTTGTTGAGTCTTACCATTGTGTAATCCATGGAATTTGTGAACTTTCCTTGTGTATTTCTGAATGAGGTGAATGAAGATGGATGATTCTCAGTGTATTGAGTAAGAAAGTGCACAAGAACAAAGCTGGAATTGGAAATTTCAGTTTTTATAGAATCGCGATTGTCTCGTCTGTGTGATATAGGTACTGTTTTCGAAATTTGAATTCATATTTGTATTCTACTTTGAAAATGGCACACTTTAGGCACAAAGATCATTGAAAATGCTGTTGTAGAACTCAAGATAATCAAAACCCTAGATATTTCCTTCCTTCTTCATAAATCCCTCAGAAAAACAGTCATCTCAACTCTTATTCTTGGATTCCATTAACTAGAAGGGGTTTTGGTCTTTGCATACTTCCCGGATTGACAATTTAAAGATGTGTAGTTGATCTTTTGTGCTATAATGATTGGAGAGGACAACTCCAAAGGGTAACAACAAACACTTTTTGGCATCGTTGCCGGGGAACAAAGCAAAAGCTTCATTGAAGTCTTGGACCTTGCTGGATCTTCCATTGTTGATGGTATTTGAATACATTGAAAAGGTACTACTCTATAATCAAGAAAGAAAAACTGAAAAGGTAGGTTTCTTTGCTTGTCTTTTGGGAAAAGAAAGCATGAATTAACTTTTTGAGATAAAGAAGTTGTGAAATTTTTGCAAATTGATAGTTGCTCATACCTTTTAAGAGTAAAGTGCAGGTGTGTGAACAAAAATTGAATCAAGATTATTAAAGGAAAGATAAAATGTGATTATTTTTGCATAAGTATGACCAAGTACTAAGCAAAATTTGTCAAATCTTGGAAAAGATGACATGGTTGCAATGAGGAAAGTCAAATAAAGTAGCTATGTGCAAATTGATTGATCCATTCATTTATCCAAGGTAAAATAATAGTCTTGATAAAAGATTCATTTGTCACTTGAAAAAAAAGTGTTGAGTTTATCTTTGCATAAATTGATACTTGTACTTCTTAACACATATTTCGTTGAAAATCTCTACTTCCAAACTCTTAGATTGCAAGCATAAAAAGAGTATAACCAATCATGAGACAAAAGATCAATGGATCTTGAAACAAGAAAACCCTAAGTGAAGTGTTTTCCTTGATTTAGGGATTAAAGTACTAAAAAAATTCATAAAATCTATAAAAATTCAAACAAATTTCTTTTTACTAAGGAAAATTTACAAAAGGTTTGGTGTTGAATGGTGGAAGAGGAATAGTGAAAAAAATAATCCAGAAATTGAAAGAAAAACAAGAAATATTAAGGGTAAAAGTTGTTGTTAATTTTTTCAAAATTTTAATCTCTTTGAATGAGTTTGGTGGTGTACAATTGCAGATGACAATTGATCTGGAGTTGGTGAAGAACATTGGAGAAGACCAAGAGGGAAGAAAAGTCAAAAAGTGCAAAAGTAGGGAAGTTAAAAAAAAACACGATTCTCAACTTAGAATCCCGATTTTCAGTAAGATAAAGAAATTGACTTAGTTGCACTATTGGGTATTAAGGTAAGAAATTTTAAAAGGTTTCATAACTTGCATAAGTGAAGGAAATCAAAATTTCAAAATTTTAATAAGAATTGAGCATCAAGTGATCAGATTTGAGAATTGGACACAAAATCGCGATTTTCATCAATAGAGGAAAGCGGGAACATTTTGTTGGAAGGATAAGATTTTTTAAATAAAACAACAAAAATTGTAAAAGAACAAGAATCATAAAGGTGGGAACTCAAAATTGTGAAAATCACTCACAATCGTGATTGTCTGAAGTCTATAAAAGCCTAAAATCTCAAAAAAACCATTCATTTGAGTGAGAGAGTGAGTGGGAAGAGCTATCAAAATCGCGACTTCTTGCAATCACAAAGCTTCTGGATAGTTTTTGATCAAGCTACAAGGTAATTTTTCTTAAAATTAAATTTCTACATATTTTCAAGCTAGAAATAATGGATAGAGATTGAAAATACTAAAAATCGTTGAAAAACTCAAAATCGCGATTTTCATTACTTTTGAACTTTTTTTAGGAAAAATTATCACTTTGTTGAAAGTTCTTCATTGCATGTTATTAATTTGTAAAGATGCTTCTAACTGGGGGATAAGAAGTTAAAAAATCAAAAAATCAAAAATTTACAAGAAGTTGCAAAAAATCGCGATTCTGTGACCAAACACAAAATCGCGATTCCCAGAATACGATTTTCATTAGAAAATCGTGTTTTTAATGATTGTGAGCAATCACAATTGTTAGGGAACACAAGATCGTGACAAACACGATTATCTTCACAGAATCGCGACAAACACGATTCCCTTCACAGAATCGTGACAAACACAATTCCCTTCAGAGAATCGTGACAAACACGATTCTCTTCACAGAATCGTGACAAACACGATTCCCTTCACAGGATCGTGACAAACACGATTCCCTTCACAGGATCGTGACAAACACGATTCCCTTCACAGGATCGTGACAAACACGATTCCCTTCACAGGATCGTGACAAACACGATTCCCTTCACAGGATCGTGACAAACACGATTCCCTTCACAAAATCGTGACAAACACGATTCCCTTCACAAAATCGTGACAAACACGATTCCCTTCACAGAATCGTGACAAACACGATTCTCTTCACAGAATCGTGACAAACACGATTCTTTTTAGAATCGTGACAAACACGATTCCCTTCAGAGAATCGTGACAAACACGATTCCCTTCACAGAATCGTGACAAACACGATTTTCTCTTTTTTATTTTTCTCGCAGAATTGTGAATAATTGAATGATTTTGAGATATGGTAATAAATTGCTTATACCTGATAAACAAGAGTTAACAAGGAAAGAGATAGAGTCAAAGTCAGGTGAATTACAAGAAAGGGATTTGGTTCAGACAAATAACATGGAGAACTTAAATGAGACAAATGAAACACAAGAAGCTAGTGACTTTAGAAATATCCTCAAGTACATGTTCACTAATAGGTTTGGAGCCTATGTGTATCAAGATGCTATGCATAAGTTCCTCATTAGGATGAGAAACTTAGAAATTCCCTTAAATATAATGGCAGTGGAGTCCAAGTACACTTTGGTCCCTGCAAATTTGCTTTAATGAACTTTCACCAATATGTGCTAACCTTTTGTGCAATACTTCCAATTTTGTGAGTGTCTGACTACCATAATTAAAGAGAGCAATGTTTCTAGTGTCCTGTAATTCAAATGTGAACAATCTACCTGTCTTTTCACCTTTTGCAATTTTTCTGAATCCTTGACTTGGATCTTCAACAAATGCTCCTGCTTTTGTGAACCTGACTTGCAACCCTTTCTCTACTATGTGCCCAACACTTATCAAATTCTTTGTAATGGTAGGGACATAGAGTACCTTACTGAGTAGGTTGATGTTTCCATCAGGTGCTTTGACATTGCCTATTTTCTCCACAAGATGTTTTGTATCATCTCCTGTTTGTACCTCATGCTTATTCCTTGGATCTTCTAAATCTGATAGGAGTGCCACATTTCCTGCCACATGATTTGAACAACCTGAATCTATGTAGAAAACATGCTCATCAGATTTACCTTATGGCATAGCCATGTTCATGATCAATAATGAATCCTCTTTGTTTGAGTCTTCTGTGTAGTTATTGTAGTCTCTCCTTCCTTTGTAGCCTCCTTGATAGTTTGAATGATTGTAGTTGTTGTCGTTGCCATGATAATTGTTGAACCTTACTCTTGAGTAGCCATAACTTCCTCTATTGTATCCTCTTCCTCTTTGATTCCTGGAATTCCTAAAGCAATTTTGAGTTGTATGATTAGTTAGTCCACAAATAGAACATGGGTTGGAGTCTTGGGATCTCCCCCTGCCTTGTCTACCTCCTCTTCCTCTACCTCTGCCATGTCTTCCTCTACCTGCATAGTTAGCTTGATATGTACCTGCTTCATCATCCACTTTCTTTGCCTTTCCTTTGTTATCTTTGGACTTGCTTTTATCAGTGTATAAAGCTGAAGATTGATTACCTTTAGAGCTTTCTCCATTTTTGATAAGCTTTGCCTCTTGAGTAAGTAGTTGTCCAATGAGTGTATTGAAATCAAGTACATGCATGTCCATGTACAAATCCATAGCTGTGGTGAATGCTTCCCACTTGTCATCTGCCTTCAAGCCATTGATGACCTGCCTTACAATTTGATCTTCATCTATTACCTCTCCAATGCTTCCCAACTGATCTGCTATGTCCTTGAGCCTTGTGACAAAATCAGTCACATTTTGTTTGGGAGCCTTCTTGAGAGTTGTGAAATCCAGCCATAGTTGATGCTTCCTAGCTTTAGTACTTGAAGAGAAGAAGGCTTCAAGTGCATCCCACACTTCCTGAGATGTCTTACAACTTCTAATGTGAGGCAACAAAAAATCTAAGATAGAGTTGAGGAGATAAGACCTTGCAAGTGCATCCTTGGAGCACCATGTGCTCAATCTTTCTTGCTCTTCTTGTGTTGGTTGACTTTTGTTCCTGAAACTTGGCATAACTTCATCTCCAACCACATAACCATATAAACTTCTACCTTGGAGATAAGCTTCCATTCTTAATGACCAAGCTGAGTAGTTACCTCTGTCCAATTTGTCAATTGATGAAGGAAATCCATCTGCCATGTTGTCCAACCTTGCTTTGATACCACTGTGAAGAGATGGATAGGTATGTGCTTGAAGATGAAGAGGTGTTGCAAAATCCTTGATCTACACCAGCCAAATGAACTCCAGGAGTATATGGCGGGCCCTTTTATCTTGCCAATGGATGTATTAGACACCCTATGTACCTTGGAAGATCACTCTCAAAAAGATAGATCAAAACAGATAAGTTGGAGTTAGCTCAGAGGTGAAAAAATTGCTATTCTTGGTTCATACTCCTGTCCAGTGTTTTGCATAATTCTCTGAGCACAGCAGCAATTAACTTAATTCCTCTTGGGGAAGTCTAGATAACTTAAAGAGCTAATTTTCAAGAATAATCGCATCAAAAATATAATAAACTACACACTGAGAATGACTTTTAACAAGTGATGACATCATCCCGATTTTCACGGGCTGCTACAGTTTGAGACCAGTGAGCAGAAAAAATGAACATAACTCAGAATATAGGAATCCAATGATTATGAAAATTTGTATGGTTATACTAGACAGTAAGCTAAATCCAACAAGCTTTAAATCATTGAATTTAGATAAGTAACCACTGAGAAATGGCTCTGACAAGGTGAGTGAAAAAATCGGGTACCTGATAGAGAAGTGAAGATGAACAGACCTTGTTGACTTCAAATGAACATAACTGAAGATTGCAACATGCAAATGACATGAAAATTTGTGAGAATATAGTAGACTTATAGAGCTAACTTTACCAAGTTAAATCACTGAAAATGATGCACCAAGCTTAGAGAAAACATTTCTGCAATCTGACTGAGAAAATTGAGAGTAATGTTAGTGAGTAGTACACTTCAC
The DNA here is from genome assembly GCA_020310875.1 of Ceratopteris richardii. Taxonomy (NCBI): domain Eukaryota; kingdom Viridiplantae; phylum Streptophyta; class Polypodiopsida; order Polypodiales; family Pteridaceae; genus Ceratopteris; species Ceratopteris richardii. The sequence continues at coordinate 170,499,570 of CM035423.1, read as the reverse complement.
AAGAACATGGAAATATGAACTCAAATAATCATGAAAATGAAAGTATATTGCTTATACAATACAATGACTTACTGATACATATGTGTGCCTTGTAATCACACCTTGATATGGCATAAAGTTCAGCTCTTGGAGGTCTTCACATAGGTCTCTCTAACCACGACTAAAACTGCCATCTATTTATAGTTGAGTTTGGGAGGCTAACTTCCCTCAATCACTCTCCAATCAATCAATGATTGATTTGATTCTCTACCTACCACAAATCACGAATTCGTGGCTCCTCTTTCTATTCTTGATCAAGTGGACTCAACCACTTAAGATTCTTTCACTTTTACATTAAGTAAACTCTTCAAAAGTTACAAGAGGTAGTTCACAAGTGAACTTTACATAGTCTTCATTTTGAAGCTTCTTTTATGACTTTGTGGGACTCAAGCCAATACTTAGGCTTGTCATAGACTTGCTCCAACACTACTTTGGTGCATTAAGCCTCCTTGAGTGCTAAAAGTTTGTAATGATACAAAGCTATTTCCCCATCAACCTGCATAAATATAAGGCCCAAATAATGATGCAAATGTCAAAAATCTAAGATTTCGAAAAAAGCATGCAAACCAGCGTTAAATTCAAAAATATGGTTCTCATTAGGACTAATGAGCAACATATCATCAACATATATAATAATGATGAGAAGTACATCATTTTTAGGCTTAACATATAAGGTGCTATTAGTTGGAATGTTCTCAAAACCATGTGCTAGCTAGGCATGCACCTTGTCATACAAAGCACATGATGGTTGCCTCAAACCATATAATCCTGTTTTCAACATGTACACTATGTTTGCATGCCCTTTCTACACAAAATGACAAGGATGAAATACATATACTTCTCCATGTAAATAACCAATGTCCAAATGATATACATTCCAACCATGACGAGCTACAAAGTGCACAAATCGTATGAACAGTCGTCATTCAACATGTGAGAGCAAAAGTCTCATTAAAATTAGTGCCTCTCTCTTGATCATAACATTTGGAAGCAAGCCTAGACTTATAAACATCAACTATTAAATTAGGCTTAAATTTCAACTTGTATACCCATTTAGTACCAATGGCCTTCTTACTAGAAGGAAAACCACATAAAGAATAAGTACCATTCTTCATAATACATCATGATCTTGTTTCATATCAGCCATCAAATTTTTCAAATTTTGTGCTTCATCAAAAGAAAGAGGCTCATTCTCATCATAAATACTAGTGACGACCATTGCATAACAATCTGATGCAAAGGAATCACTATGAGAACCTAAAAAAGTATGATATAACAAAGATGCATCTACTTTGCTATCTCCCAAAAATTTCACCAACCATTTAGGCCTAGTTTTTTACTCTTCAATATCAGCCCTCTCAACAAGTGAATCATGTAAATTTGCATAAAAAACGGAATGATCTACATCATCAATTGAAACATGTAAAGACTAAGAAATTGCCTCATTTGGACCAGCACTTGATTGTCCACCTATAAAAAGAGCAAGAAAAGTTTCATACACATGCTTCAGGTTAACAAATGTCTTCTTAATACATGAAAGTAAGGGATGAATTGCATCTTTCACAAAAATAATATTACAACTCACCAGAATGCATTTAGTCTATGGATGATATAGATGATAGCCTTTGCTTTCAAAACTGTACCCAACAAAAATGTATTTCACTACTTTATCATCCAATTTCTTGTGTTGTTTTTTAGGCATTAATGCATATTCACGAAAACCAAAAATACAATGATGAGAAACCAATGGCTTGCAACCATGTCAAGCATCACATGGAGTGATATACTTCTGGTGGGACACATGTTAAGTACATATGTTGCACACATAACAGTTTCAAGCTAGAAGCTATGTGGTAAAGCCTAACTTTTGACCATAAACCTTCACATTTCCATGAGACATATTCTTTCTTTTCAACAACTCCATTTTTTTGAGGTGTATATGGCATTTTACACTGATGTTTTATCCCATGCCCAGCCAAAAATGCACTAAACTAAAAAGACATGTATTCCCCCCTCGATCAAAATGAAACATGCCCATTTCACATACTAAAAAAATTTCAGCCATAACTAGGAATTTTTTAAAGCAAAAAACATTTAGAACTTTGTTTTCAATGGATACACCCATGAATGCGTAGAAAAATCATCAATGGAAGTCACAAAGTACAGGTAATTCTCAAATGAAGGTGTTTTCATATGAGTAGAGACATCACTATGAACAAGCTGCAATTTATGTGCAACTCTAAGTAAACCTTCTTTTGGGAAAAAGAAGATGCATTTGAGATAGCCTGAGAATCATGAACTACACATGATGAATCATTAATAGATTTTGTTTGATCTATGAGCTTATACAACCCATGATATAAAATTTCAAATGCAATAATAACATTATGAATTGTACGTCTATGATCAACAAATTTGATAGTGAAACCAATTGTACATCATGAATTGTACATCTATCATCAACAAATTGTGAATTGTACATCATGAATTGTACGTCTATCATCAACAAATTAGATAGCCAAAGCAAGCTTGGATTGTCTTGAAATTGATAACAAATTTTCTTGATCCCTAGCACATATAAGGTATCTGAGAATGTAAACGAATTAGTAGTGGTCAAAATGATCTTTTCAACTCCCATTCTAGGATAAGAGGAGTTTCTAGAAAATATTCTCTATAGGGAAAGGCTCAAGTGAAGTGAAGCACTTGTATTGCGAGGTAATATGTTTGGTTTCACCACTATCAAAGTACCAAACATCCAAGTCCATTGTAGATATACATTGCTCATGAAAAGACAATTCATAGCTCCAAATAGTAGTAAATGCCCTTCTTCATTCTAAGCAAGATTAATAGAATCCATTTTAGGTGTAAGGGCCTCTACAAAAACCATTCCAACCTCTTTCTTCTTTGCCTCCTTTGCAACATATTTTAGAAAACTCTTCCTCACATGATTTTTTTTCCTTATAATAGTATTTTTCCTTTTTGTTTTCTTGTCATTTTTACCTTCCTTCTTTGATTGTGTAGCATTAGCAGATTTTTGCTTACTATTAGATGAGCCCCATTTGTCTTTGCCCTACTGCCTAGATAAGAAAATGTGATTTGCAACATGCATAATTGACATGTTTTTCTAGAACTGATCTTCTTGCAACAAAATAGAGAATACCTCCTCAAATGTTAAGACATTTGGATTGCATTTCATCCTCAATCAAAAGAGTAGAAGTAAAGCTCTGATATGAATATGAAGACCATTAAGAGCAATCTACACATGTGAACTATCAGACAAAATTTCATTAGCACAAATCAACTTCTCCTTCCAATCTTTGATCTTTTTCAAAAAGTTGTCCATTAAGTCTCCTTCATTCATATGCTCAGTCTCTAATTGTTTTCAAAGGTAAGCAACAAGATCCTCATTTGTTGTGTGGTTTAATATTGTAAGAGTATTCGAAGCATCTTTTGCTAACTTGTACAAGTGAATGTGAGGGATAATGGCATGTTTGATAGGAAAAGCTATCAATGCATGTACTTGTGCATCTCTACCATTCCAGCCAAGTTGCTTTGCAGTAGGTGTAACAAGAACGATATACAACTAGGAAATTGAGGATCATCATCTTGAGCACCATCTGCATAATCTCTAATCACCCTATTTGTAGGTGTAGTAGGGCTTTTTTCAATAGCCTACACAATATTCCACAAGCTTTTTGCTACCAATACATGACACATAATGTATCCCACAATGGGTAATTAGTACCATACAACTTGTCCTTAATAACATACAAATTTCATCATTGCTTTTAGCCATGGCTAGTGATCAAATATCTTGCAAAAATTGACTATATATAAAAAAATTTGAACATAAATATGTTGTCAAGCTCTACAACTTGTGGTAGACTTCGAGCTGCTTCTACTAGTGAACCAAAACATGTACATATCTTTGGCACAAAAGGATAAAAGCTCCTACATAGTCAATGTGATAGTGCATTGGGAGGATGAAACAATCTCAAATAAAAAATTTCGACATCACACAATGAAGTTGTTTTGAACTGTTAATCATCAAGAATATGCTCACCAATTTTTATGCAATTTTGAGAGTGTGATTGGAGGAGTGATGATTCCCTAGAGAAAGTGGTGACCTACTATGATACGAATTGTTGGAGTTGGATGTATGCAGAAGCACACAAACAACACAAGGATGAAGAAGAACCTTGGAACACAACACAATATTGAACGTATTACCAAGTCAATGTACAAAGATAAGTGACCCATTAAGGTTATAGGCATAAATACAAGCCGAGGTAAAAGATCTCCTAAAGAGGGGAAAAAGTGTTCTCGTAGTCCTAAGTGGGTTCACAAATGTCACTATCAAAATATAGCAATTCATTAGGAAAAAAGGTGAGCCCTGCATGGGCCTTGTAAGGATTCCTAATTTTTAGGGATTAAAAGGCTTAATCTAAGAGATTACAGGGCCTGAGAAAACCACTAGTGGTATTATCAAATAAAATAATATTTGATAGACATTTCTATTTGAGTTTTAAAAAGGAAATTTTTGGCCCTTGGATACTTCAATTTAATGGTTAGGATTCAATGGATTGGCATAGACTTTTGTGCATGCGTGGGATGGCTTAGTAGAGAGAGAACATCTCACAAAATTTTAGGCCACTCTTTGCATGTTTTACAACCCTTAGATGATGAGGAATCCAATGGCTGCCCGCATTTGGGGCTGATATCAAATCTCCAAGTGATGTCCACCGTGCGATTAGAGAATGATCTGACGGTTGCCCGCATTTGGGGCTGAGAAGAAAAACGTGAAGGATTTGGGCCGTCCGATCAGGCCATCATCCAAGGATGGAGGTGAAAAGGCGCATTTGCCTTTTAGAGATTGAATCCCATCCATTAGATCAATTCTTGATCCAATGGTCTGCAATTTGGGCGCCCAAAATCAGCATAGTTCAAGCTAAACCGTTGGATTCGAGGAGGAAATCAAGGGCACACAATAAAAGGCGCATTTTCTAAGATGGAATACATCTCAACCCTTCTTTTCTTTCAAATCCAAGGGTCCATGTTGAATATTGCCTTGACTTTTGCAACTCAACCATAGCCTTTGGATCATTGAGCCAATCCAAGGGCTCTAATTCATTCCTTGGTCTTTCAAAACCATTCAACTAACTAAAACCACTAGTTCAAGGTGGTTTATTTCTCTTTGACCACACAAAAACCATGGAAGCCTATGCCTAGCCTATGTGATTAAGGGACTAGACTGTGGCCACCACCCTCTTCTCATTGGTCCATCCCTAATCACTCCTTAAGCTAAAAGGCCCATGCAAGGTTCACCTTTTTTCCTAATGTATTACTTATTTCTATATCTCATTGAATTTGGAATATTAACCATTATATTTATATGCATGTGCTATCTTTCATTATAGTTGGAGCTCTTCATCACACAAACACTTGCTTTTGTTACCATGTATATTTTATATTTTTATCAAATCATTTGTGTTTCTATCAACCAAATTTATTATTTCTATCATGCATGTGTTTCATTGCACATATGTAATCTCTTAGGTCTTGTAGAATGTTGATATATTTAGGTAGTGATGTGTGTGATCACACTAGGACCGCCAGGGCACTTTTTTCCCTCCTTAGGAGGTTTTTTTCCCCCGGCTTGTATATACGCCTATTGCCCTAATGGGCTACTTATCTTTGTACATTCTCTAGTAATACATTCAGTATTGTGTGTTTGTGCTCCAAGCTTCTTCTTCTTCCTTGTGATGTTCACGTGCTTCTGCATACGTCTAACTCCAACAATTGGTATCAGAGCGGGTCGTCGCTTCATCTAGGGCACCATCGATACTCCTCCGTTTGCAGTCTCAAAATCGCACGAATTTTGGTGAGCATACTCAGCGTGTTTCCGAGATCAAAACTGCTTCGCTCTGTGGTGCCGAAATCGCGATCTGAGCTCATTTCGGCCTCTGAACGCACTATCGTAGCGCTTGTGCGGGCTATCTCGTCTTTTTGTGCCAAAGGTATATACCAGTTTCTGCTCGCCAGTTTAAGCGTCTCGAAGTCTGCTACAGGTCTAGCAGAACTCGTCTGGGCAGTTCTGTTCAACTTTTTTTGAGATACAGTCAATTTTCTGCATCAAGGTATCTTAGTCACCGGCCATGACTGAAAGCAGTGATGTATTCCGTATGTTGGCTATTGAGGATAAGTTGGATGGTACCAACTACCCATTATGGGCTTATATGATGCAACATGTTTTGGTTGCAAAAGGATTGTGGAACATTGTGCAGGGTGTTAAAAGACGTCCTGTTACACCTGTAACGACAGGTACTACAAATACAGGTGCGGGAGCTGATGAAGATGGTGTCGAAGATGATATTCCGCAAATTCCTGTTCGTGCTGCTATTTCTGTTGCACCTATTGCAGAGTAAATTCGTTGGGATGGCAGAGATGCCCAGGCACATGCATTGATAGCTTTTTCTGTCAAACGTGCCATTATTCCTCATATTCGCTCTTGCAGAACAGCTAGGGATGCTTGGGATACACTTACCACATTGTACCAAGCTAGGAATGAGGCTCGTGTTGCTTACCTCTGAAAACAGTTGGAGAGTGAGCACATGAATGAAGATGATTCTATGGATAGTTTCCTAATGAAGATCAAAGATTTGAAGGAACAGTTGATTTCTGCTGATGAGGTTTCTTCTCTTCACTCGAGCCTGCCCCTACAGGGAATACTGTCACATGCGCCAACAACTCCTCTTATCCTGTTATGGGAGTTGGTAAGATCATTCTGACTACTGCTGATGGTAGTTCTTTCACCTTCTCAGATTCTTTATTTGTGCCAGGGATCAAAAAGAACATGTTATCAGTTTCTGCATTAGCCAAGATTGGTTTGGTTGTGAAATTTGTTGATGACAGGTGTACAGTTCATGATCTGTCAAATGGCGATGTGATTATTACTTCTGGCATTTTATGTCGTGGGCTGTATAAGCTCATAGACTATGAAAGATCTGTTAATGATTCGGCATGTGCAATTCATGATTCTTAGGCTATGTCAGATGCAAAGCTTTGGCATGCACGCTTTGGTCATTTGAATTTTGCTAGTTTGCTACGCCTACAGAAATCTGATATGGTGTCTTCTTTGCCCAAGCTTGAGGCACCTGGAAAACATGTATGTGAAGGCTGTATTTTGGGCAAAATGCAGCGTTCCTCCTTTCCAAAAGATGGTTCAGTTCGGGCTACGCAGAAATTGCAGCTTGTACATAGTGATGTCTGTGGTCCTATGCAGACACCCTCTTTTGGAAATTACCTTTACTTCGTGACTTTCATTGATGATTTTTCCAGGCATGCATGGGTATATCCATTGAAGGCAAAGTCCGAAGTGTTCATGTGCTTTAAACAGTTTCTGGTTTTGGCTAAAAATCTATCAGCATGTAAAATGGGCACCCTCCGTTCTGATCGAGGGGGCGAATATATGTCTTCTAATTTTAATGCATTTCTGGCTGAACGTGGGATAAAACACCAGTGTACAGTGCCGTATACACCTCAACAGAATGGAGTTGCTGAACGAAAGAACAGGTCACTCATGGAGATGGCAAGGTGCATGGTCAAAAGTCAGGCTTTACCACATAGTTTCTGGCTTGAGGCTGTCATGTGTGCAACATATGTACTGAACAGGTGTCCCACTAAAGTGTTGCAGTCTATCACTCCATATGAGGCTTGGCATGACCGCAAGCCATCTGTTGCTCATCTGCGTGTTTTTGGTTGTTTGGCATATGCATTAGTGCCTGAACAACATTGCAGAAAATTGGATGATAAGGCAGTAAAATGTATTTTTGTTGGGTACAGTTCAGAAAGTAAAGGCTATTGTCTGTATCATCCATAGACTAAACACATTGTGGTTAGCCGTGATGTTTTCTTTGTGGAAGATGCTATTCAGCCATTGCTTTCATGTACTAAGGAGACATCTGTTAGCTCCAAAGACATGTATGATACGTTGATGCCTCTTTTTACACGTGGACAGTCTAGTGCTGGTCCTAATGAGGCAACTTCTCCACCTTTGCAGGTTTCATATGATGATGCAGATCATTCTATTTCTGATGCACATTTACATGATGCACTTGTTGATGAGAGAGCTGATATTGAGCAGGCAAAAACTATGCCAAAATGGCTGGTGAAGACTTTGCGTGACAACAAATTAGATGCACCTTTGTCATATCGTACTCGTTCAGGCTCTCATAGTGCCTCCTTTGCATCAGATTGCTATGCTATGGCTGCGTCTAGTCTCTGTGATGAGAATGAGCCTGTTTCTTTTGATGAAGCACAGAATTCAGAAAATTGGATGGCTGCCATGCAATCTGAATATGATGCTATAATGAAGAATGGTACATGGTCTTTATGTGACTTGCCTCCTGGCAAGAAGGCCATTGGCACTAAGTGGGTATACAAGCTGAAGTGTAAACCTGATGGTACAATTGACAGGTATAAGGCTAGGCTTGTTGCAAAGGGTTATGCACAGGAAAGAGGCATTGATTTTGATGAGACCTTTGCACCTACATGCCGTATGACTACTATTCGGAGCATTTGTGCACTTGCAGCCCATCATGGTTGGAATGTACATCAGTTGGACATTAAAACAACATTTCTGAATGGTGACTTGCATGAAGAAGTGTATGTTTTTCAGCCCCGTGGCTTCGTGCAGAAAGGGCATGAAAACCAGGTGTGCAGGTTAAAGAAGGCATTATATGGTTTAAAGCAAGCACCACGTGCTTGGTATGAGAAGATACATGCCTATGTGGTTGCACATGGTTTTGTGAACAGTCCAACTGAAAGCACCTTATATGTTAAGTGTGCTAATGATGTGCTTCTGATCATTGTTGTCTATGTTGATGACATGCTGCTCACTGGTCCTATTGAGAAGCATATTTCTGATTTCAAGGCTGATTTGCATGCCTCATTTGAGATGTCTAATTTGGGGCATTTGCATCACTATTTGGGCATTCAGTTTATGCAAGTTGATGGTGGAATGGCTTTGTGTCAAATAAAATATATTGACACATTATTGCAGCGTTTTGGCCTTGAAGACTGTAAGCCTATTGCCACTCCTATGGAGACAGGTTTATGATTGAGTCTTCATGATGTTGGAGATGCATTTGATGCTGTTCTCTATCAGCAGGCTGTTGGATGCTTGATTTACTTATGCATTACTCGGCCAGATATTCAGTTTGCTGTCTCACAGATGAGCAGGTTTATGCATTGCCCAGGAGTCACGCATTGGAAGGTGGTTAAGCGCATCTTTGGCTACTTGAGTGGTACTCGACTACTTGGGTTGTTTTATCCCAAGGGGGGATCACTACCGCCAGATTTGCATGCTTTTTCTAACTCAGATTGGGTTGGTTGCTATGACACTCGTGTGTTCACCAGTGGTTTTTGCTTCATGCTTGGTAGCTCATGTATATCTTGGTTGAGCAAGAAGCAGCCTATTGTGGCCACTTCCAGTTATGAGGCTGAGTATAGGGCAGCTTTCACAGCGACTGTTGAGTGTGTGTGGCTCAGACTCCTTATGGCTGATTTGGGTGTTGGCCAGTCTTTTGCCACCACCATCTTCACTGACAGTCATAGCGCATTGGCAGTTGCGAGGAACCCTGTGTTCCATGCTCGCACTAAGCACATTGAGGTGCATTATCACTATGTCAGGGAGAGGTTCTCTGCTGGGGAGATCAGCTTGGCATATGTGCCCACGCAGGAGAACATTGCAGACCTTTTCACCAAGGCTCTGTCTAGGGAGAAGTTTGAAGCTTTCCGCAAAGCTTTGGGCTTACTTCCTTTTGTGGAGTGATTTCCACATAGCTTGGAACTTCCTTATACATGAGTGCCAGCTCCTTGTTCACCGCATCACTCCCAGGGGGGATTTGTTGATATATTTAGGTAGTGATGTTTGTGATCACACTAGGACCGCCGGGGCACTTTTTTCCCTCCTTAGGATGTTTTTTTCCCCCGGCTTGTATATACGCCTATTGCCCTAATGGGCTACTTATCTTTGTACATTCTCTAGTAATACATTCAGTATTGTGTGTTTGTGCTCCAACTTCTTCTTCTTCCTTGTGCTGTTCACGTGCTTCCGCAGACGTCTAACTCCAACATAGAATAGAATCATATTTAAACCTTATTCATGCTTATTGTGTATGGTATGTTTGTGTGTGTGTATATATATATATATATATATATATATATATATATATATATATATATATATATATATATATATATATATATATATATATATATATATATATATATATATATATATATATATATATATATATATATATATATATATATATATATATATATATATATATATATATAATAGAAACAATGCTTATCGTGCATTGTCATGATAATGTGACATAAATTTCCACATCTCTTTTAGGCAACACTTGTGAGACCAACCAATGCTGATTTCCAACTATAGTGAACTAAAAAGGTACTTTTTGTCTCTCTAATCAAATTCACTTCAAAAAAAAAAGATCGTATAAGTAAAACATACAACATATATTTCAATTTATATGTAAAATTTATACTGACACCCAGTGTAAATGAACAAATATGAGAGAGGAGTCACATAAAGCTCTCATCCTTTTTTTTGGACTCCAAGCCATGCTTGATGTAAACTATACTACCATCATGCACTATGTCACATTCGAGTCGTAGGCTACCTATACATGTGCGCATAGGTCCCTTTGTTGTGCTCTCATGAGTTGGAGGTGGTATAGGTGTCCTAAAAATAAACAAATTAAAATGATAAAAAACATTTGTTATAAATTTATTAAAAAAATAGATCATAATAAGAAAACATACGTGCATGCGTCAAGCTATCCTTGCACATGTGGATGGGTACAGGAACCTTCCTCTGGCTTTTGAGTAAGTTTTTGTATGGTGAAATCTATTTCCTCATCGGGCATGTCAGCATACTCATGCATGATAACCCCAAAGGATTCATGTTGAACTTTTCATCTCATAAGAATTTTTATGAGAGAAAGTTTTGCATTGTGCTCTCTAATAACATCCATAATATCTATACATATAAAACAAAGTGGATTAATGTATGTGTGTGTCTATGTATGATATATGCATGTGTGTATGCATGTGTGTATGTGTATGTGTATATGTGTGTATGCATGTATGTGTATGTGTGTATCCATGTACATGTATGTGTGTGTATATACTTGTATGCATGTATGTGTATGTGTGTCTATGTGTGTATGCATGTGTGTATGTGTATCTTTGTTTGTTATGTACGTGTGTGTATGTGTATGCATGTATGTGTATGCTTGTATGCATGTGTATGTTGTTGAAGATTCACTCACTAATTAGGCATAAAGACCTGAAGATGTATGAAGGATAAAGAAAGACAAAGAGAAGCAGGAACAAAGCATTCAGAAAAATCAAAGCCTTAGTGAAGGGACAAATTCACGATTGTAATATAGTTCACAGAAACTTCCAGAATTACGAATCTCGGATCAAAAATGTATATATAAGAGAATTGAGCAGAAAGAGAAAGAAGAAATAGTAGATATAGAAGCACTTGTAGTAGACGCAAGTGTGCATATGTAAAGATGAATATAGAACCTGAAATGTTGGGTATTCATCTGAGAGAGAGATGGTAAGGAAGAACTACTCAATGTAGGAGAGTTTTCCATGGCTATGAGCAAAGAGAGGCCAAGCCATTTTGTACACATCTTCTCTAATAGAAAACACATACTTATGTGGAAGATGTGAGTGCATTCTTCTCGTGTGAAGAAATCTAAGTGATTTCATGTTACTGTGAAAGTTAGTTAACAGTTATAGTTTTCTTAGTAAACATTTTCCGGTACTTCTGCAAGTTAGATCTCGCAGTATAGTGTAAAGTTTTTCATGAGAAATAGCTTAACTTGAAGCTAGTAGTCTCAACTACAAACTGATCAAAGGGTTTTGTAAAACGGGACATGTACTCACAATACTAAGTCTGACCGTAAAGGCATCCAGAACTGGTAAAGGTTTTTTCTTCAAACTTCAGATGAAGTTCATTTACTGAAGAAAGCTAAGGTATTACTTCTCTACTTCATCTACAACCATTTGAAGTAATCACAAACAGAATTTCAGTTGATTCCGATAAGATTCCGATAAGATTACGATGACAGTCTGGTAACAGTCTAGTGAAGTTCCGGTGATATTTCGGTGAGTTCAAAACACTGTTTTTGGTAAATTTAAGTGACGAGAAGAAGATCTAACATTAAGCAAACAAAGAATTGGAGAAACTAAAGTAAATCAGATCAGAATTGAAGCCTGTAGAAAGGCAAAGGTTTCTGTAAAGTGAATTTTTGGAGTTCACTAAATACAGTTATAAAGTTTTCAGTTTTCAGAAGGTTGCTAAGCTATTGATGATTATAGAGGTGCTCTAATATCACTCTAGCTTAGTTCTTGTTATGGTGCAGTGAATTCCGCAGCTAAGTTTAGCTTTCGTCGCATCAACAAGTGGTATCAAAGCAAAAAAGATTCTCAAGAGTAAACGGCAGTAAAGATACAAGAGAAAGTGAAGAATTCTTCTTAAGAAAGGTGAAGGTTGAGGTGATCAACAATAAACGGCATCAGAGAAGCGTTCAGAAGTCATTCTCAAGGGTAAAGATTTACAAAAGGTAAAATTCTTTAACGTTATACTCACCGACAGTAACAGAAACAAGAAGATTATGGCATATCATATCTCTATTGACAAATTGGACAGAGATAACTATCCCGCATGGGTAATGAGAATGGAAGCCTTACTTATGAGTAAGGACTTAATGATATATGTAACAAGAGAAGAAAAGAAGCCTACTTTTGGAGACGATAGTCAACCAAAGAAAGAAGAACTAGAAGCCCTGAAGTTATGGCAGAAGAAAGATGCAACGGCAAGAGCGTATATCTACAATACCATTACAGATCATCTACTACCACACATTAGAGGTCTGGAGAAAGCGGAAGACATATGGAGTGCATTGGAAGATCATTTCCAAAACACTACTAAAGCTAGGAAGGCTAGCTTATGGTCAGAGTTCACAACATTCAAGAAGAAGCAAAGTCAAAGCATTAGTGATTATGTCACTAAGATGAAGGACTTGGTAGACAGTCTTGGATCTATTGATGAAGATATCAAAGATCACAGGTTGATAGCATAAGTTCTTGCCAGACTGAAAGGAGATGAAAGGTGGAAACCTTTTGTACTCTCAACTGAACTTTCATTAAATCATTTTGTACCATATTTAAATCAGTTGCTTGGACTAATGCTAACATTTGAGCAAGATTTGAAGACAGATGGTGATAAAGGACATAGTTCTGCTATGTACACAAAGAGTAAGAAGAAAGGTGACAAAGGAAAAGAAAAAGATGAAGAAGAGATGACTACTCAAGCAAATTATGCAAGAGGAAGAGGTAACATCAGAAGTAAAAGTAGAGGTAATACAAAAGGAAGAGGTAATCAGAATAACAACAAGAAGGCTTGTTGGATCTGTGGATTAAGAAATCATTTGGCTCATGATTGCTAGCATAATTCTCAAGGATCAAGTCAAAATCAAAACAACAACAACAGAGACAGAAGCGGAAGATATCAAAGAGGAAGACAAAGCCAAAGAGGTGGATATGGTAGAGGTGGAGCAAGAAGTTGGGGACACAATCAGTCTCACAACACTACCTACTACAACTATGCAAATGATACGCATAATGACAATCATACAACGTTGATGATGAATTCGATAAGCATGACAGAAAACAAAGATCTCAAGGTATTCTATATTGACTCTGGTTGTTCAAATCATTTTTCAAGAAATATAGAATTGTTATCGGAATTGGAAGGAGGTATTTTAAATCATACAGTACAAACAGGTGATAACACAAAACATAATGTAAGCTCAATTAGAAAAGTAAAGTGTAAGAATGGAGTTGACCTACTAACAAATGTTTTGTATGTTCCAACAATCCCGAAGAATCTGATCAGTGTGGGTCAGATAGTAGAAAAAGGTTTTCAAGTCAGGTTTACAAATGAAGGAGTATTTGTTGAAGATCCAGAGAATGGATACAATCAAATTGTCCATGGTAAAAAGGAAGGTAGACTTTTTACTCTTAAAGTGCAAGGGAATGTTGGTCAAGCCTTGATTACACATGGTGATGAAGTATTTATAGAATTAGACCTCTGGCATAAGAGATTAGGACATTTTAATGAAAAAGGAATCAAAGCAATGGTGGAGAAACAATCCGTAAGAGGATTACCGAATATGAAGAATCAACATATGATTCATAAATGTGAAGCCTGTCAGATGGGAAAAGCACACAGGTTACCATTTCAGAAGAATGGTTACAAACACGATGGTTTGCTAGAGCTCATACATATAGATGTATGGGGACCAACAAAAGAAGGATCAATCAGTGGTTCAAGGTATTACGTTCTTTTTATTGATGATGCAACAAGATGGATAACACTATGTTTTAAAGGAGAAGTCATAAGTGTTTAGAGCTTTCAAGCATTTTCATGCATATGCTGAAAGACTTACAGGACATAAACTCAAAAGACTAAGGTCTGATGGAGGAGGAGAATATTTTTCTCGAGAATTCAATGATTATCTGTGGAATGCAGGTATCAAAAGAGAAATAACTTGCAAGTATACACCGCAACAAAATGGAGTAGCAGAAAGGAGAAACCGAACTCTAATTGAGTTTGCCAGAGCAATGTTAAAGGAGAAGAATTGTCCAAACTATCTTTGGGTTGAGGCTGTAAATACAGCAACATATCTGGTAAATAGATTACCATGTACATCTTTAAATGGGATGACCCCTTATGAAGCTTGGTGGGGTAAGAAGCCAACACTTGATCATTGCAAAGTGTTTGGATCAGTCGCTTATGCTTATGTACCATCACAACTTAGACATAAGCTTGAACCAAAAGCTGAAAAATACGTGTTCATAGGATATGATGAAAAGCAGATGGGTTACAGGTTATGGAGTCCTTTAACAAAACAGTTTATCGTTTCTAGAGATGTGACATTTGATGAAGGAAAGAGCTGGTATGCAGATAAAGAGTATAATGATGAAACAGTTGAAGAAGAGATAAGAAGAAATGAAAAAGGTAAATCACATATGCAGGTAAATGGAGATGAAGATCATATGCAGGCAAGTACATCCAGGTATGGACCAGTTATTAGAAATGAAGATGGACCGAGATTTGATGAAGAAGAAGTGTATTCAGATACACATGAAGAATATGAATCAAGAAGGTCAAACAGAGTAAGGAAACAACCAACAAGGTATTCCTATGATACTTCTTATTTGACTAAGAAGAACTATGCTTACTTAGTAAAGGAAGATGAAGAACCTCAGAATTACAGTGAAGCAAAAGGTAAGGAACAATGGGAAGAAGCAATGAAGGAGGAGTTCAATGCACTGGAAGAGAACAAGACTTGTGAACTTGTTCCAAAACCAAATGGTAAGAAATTGATTGGAAATAAATGGGTTTACAAAGTTAAGAAACTTGCAGATGGAAGAATAGCCAGATACAAAGCTAGACTGGTAGTCAAAGGCTACGCTTAGATGCATGGCATAGATTATGATGAGACATTTAGTCCAGTGGCAAAGATGTCAACCATAAGGACATTGATTGCTATAGCAACATCAAAAGGATGGAAGCTAGGTCAGCTGGATATAAAGAATGCATTTCTAAATGGATATATATCAGATGAAGTCTACATGGAACAACCTGAAGGGTTTGTAAGTTCCAGTTACCCAAATCATGTTTGCAGATTAAGAAGAGCACTCTATGGATTGAAGCAAGTTCCAAGAGCTTGGAATTACTGACTTGTGAAGTATCTCAATGATCTTGGATACCAAAGTTCAAAGGCAGATGCAAGTCTACTCATTAAGAGAACAGAAGAAGGTATGATCTACATTTGTATTTATGTAGATGACATTATAAATACAGGTACTTCAGATGAAGGAATCAAGGAGGTAAAGAGACTGCTTGAAAAGGAATTCAAGATCAGTGATCGACGAAAGTTATCATACTTTCTTGGTATGGAAGTTACATATACAGATCATGGTGTATATGTTTCACAAGAAAGGTATCTCATAAACTTACTGAAGTAGTTTAACATGGAGAATTGCAGAGAAGCCTCAACACCACTTGAGGTCAATCATAAACTTAGCAAATATGATGGTGCAGAGTTTAAAGATATGAGAAAATATCAATCTTTAGTGGGAAGCTTGATTTATGCTACACTAACAAGACCAGATCTTAGTTATGCAGTAGGAGTTCTCTCACAGTTTATGCATTGTCCGAAGGATCAACATTGGGTTGCAGGACAAAGAGTTCTTAGATATATCAAAAGAACTATAAAGGAAGGATTATATTATCCTTTTACATCAGATATAAAGCTGAGAGCATACAGTGATTCAGACTGGGCAAGAAGTCAAGATGATAGAAGGTCAACACATGGGTATATGATATACCTGGGAGATAAGCTTGTAAGCTAGTGTTCAAAGAAGCAGCATACATTGGCTTTATCGTCAACAAAAGCAGAATATAAAGGACTTGTGGAAGCAGCTAAAGAAGTGATATGAATGCAGACCTTGTTCAAAAGTATGGGTATTGATCAAGGTATACCTATCATATATGGAGATAATATGAGTTCATTGTATCTTGCAACAAATCCAGTATTTCATGCAAGAACAAAGCACATAGAGATTCAATATCATTTCCTGAGGGAAAAGGTAATGGAGAAGGAGATTGAAATAGTATACACTCCTACAAAAGATCAGATTGCGGATATTCAGAGATAGAGCTTGGATAGAATAAAGACAAGCAAATTCAAAGAAATGGCAGGAATAAAAGAAAAGAAGAATATATGAAAGACCAGAAGATGCTAATTAGTGATTGAGGGGGAGCTGTTGAAGATTCACTCACTAATTAGGCATAAAGACCTGAAGATGTATGAAGGATAAAGAAAGACAAAGAGAAGCAGGAACAAAGCATTCAGAAAAATCAAAGCCTTAGTGAAGGGACAAATTCACGACTATAATATTGTTCACAAAAACTTCTAGAATTATGAATCTCGGATCAAAAATATATATATAAGAGAGTTGAGCAGAAAGAGAAAGAAGAAATAGTAGATATAGAAGCGCTTGTAGTAGACGCAAGTGTGCGTTGTAAATATGAATAATAGAACCTGAAATGTCGGGTATTCATATGAGAGAGAGATGGTAAGGAAGAACTACTCAGTGTAGGAGAGTTTTCCATGGCTATGAGCAAAGAGTGGCCAAGCCATTTTGTACACATCTTCTCTAATAGAAAACACATACTTATGTGGAAGATCTGAGTGCATTCTTCTCGTGTGAAGAAATCTAAGTGATTTCATGTTACTGTGAAAGTTAGTTAACAGTTACAGTTTTCTCAGTAAATATTTTCTGGTACTTCTGCAAGTTAGATCTCGTAGTATAGTGTAAAGTTTTTCATGAGAAATAGCTTAACTTGAAGCTAGTAGTCTCAACTACAAACTGATCAAAGAGTTTTGTAAAATGGGACATGTACTCACAATACTAAGTCTGATCGTAAAGGCATCCAGAACTGGTGAAGGTTTTTTCTTCAAACTTCAGATGAAGTTCATTTACTGAAGAAAGCTAAGGTATTACTTCTCTACTTCATCTACAACCATTTGAAGTAATCACAAACAGAATTGTAGTTGATTCCGGTAAGATTACAGTGACAATCCGGTAACAGTCCGGTGAAGTTCCGGTGATATTCCAGTGAGTTCAAAACACTGTTTTTGGTAAATTTAAGTGACGAGAAGAAGATCTAACAGTAAGCAAACAAAGAATTGGAGAAACTGAAGTAAATCAAATCAGAATTGAAGCCTGTTGAAAGGCAAATGTTTCTGTAAAGTGAATTTTTGGAGTTCACTAAATACAGTTATAAAGTTTTCAGTTTTCAGAAGGTTGCTAAGCTATTGATGATTATAGAGGTGCTCTAATATCACTCTAGCTTAGTTCTTGTTATGGTGCACCAAATTCAGCAGCTAAGTTTAGCTTTTATCGCATCAACATATGTGCATATGCATGTATGTGTACGTGTGTATGCATGTATGTGTATGCATGTGCATGTGTATGTGTGTGTATGTGTATGCATGTATATGCATGTGTGTATGCATGTATGTGTATGTGTGTGCAAGTGTGTATGCATGTGCATGTGTGTGTATGTGCATGTATGCATATGTGTGTGTATGTATATGTGTGTATGTGTGTGCATGTGTATGTTTGTATGTGTGTGTATGCAAGTGTATGTATATGACTATACGTGTGTGCATTTATGTGTATGTGTGTATGCATATGTCTGTGTATGTGTATGTGAGAGTATGCATGTGTGTATGTATGTAAGCATATGCATGTGAGTGTATGTGTGTGTCTGTATGTGTGTGTATGTAGATGTGTTTATGTGTGTATGTGTATTTGTATGTTGTATGTGTGTCTGTGTATGTATGTGTTTGTATGTGTGTGTATGTGTGTGTATGTGTATGTATATACATGTGTATGTGCATGTGTATGTGAGTATATGTGTGTATGTGTGTATGTGTGTATGTGAGTGTATGTGTGTGCATGTATATATGTGCATATGTGTGTGTATGCATGTATGTATATATTTTTGTATGTGTGTGTATGTATGTGCATATGTGAGTGTATGTGTGTGTACATATGTGTATGTGTGTGTGTATGTATGTGTGTATGTATATGTGTGTGTATGTGCATGTGTGTGCCTGCATGTGTACATATAGGAGTGTATGTGTGTGTGTGTAAATGTGTATGTGTGTATTTATATGTGTATGTGTGTGTATGCATGTGTGTATGTATGTATGCATATGAATGCGTATGTATGTAAGTGTATGTGTATGTGTATGTGTATGTGTATGTGTATGTGTATGTGTATGTGTATGTGTATGTGTGTGTATGTATATGTGTGTGTATGTGTATGTGTGCATATGTGGGTATGTATATGTGTGTGTATGTGTATGTTGTCAGAAGGAAGGAGATAAGGAAGAGAGTGTTGGCAGTAGAAAGAGGCATAGAAGACGCAGAAGCATGTAAAGACAGAGCAGGGAGTCAGTCGAATCATTTTTCAAAGAATTATGTTTTATAAATACTTTTCAAAACCTCCAACAGTGATTTTCATCACTTTTGTAATATATGTAACATAGAAAAACCCTTTATGTAATTTATAGCTGCATTTTCTGCAAGCCAAGGAGTCCTTGAGCTTGAGGAGCTTAGGTAGAATGAGCGTACCAATTTTGGTTATTTTTAGACACCGTTTACCCTTGCAAATAGCATCTAGGACCTATTTTTTAATTATGCCGATCACTAGATGTGAAACCGGTCAAAACTAGTCTAGAATCTATAAAAAGAGCTAGAGAGCTCATTTTTGGAGTTAGCTAGTGTAGACTTGTATGAGCTAGAGTGAGCTTGAACTTGTAAGAGTGTTCTTGAGTAATAGAGTTGATTTCTCACCTTCCATTGTGTCTTGCTTGTCTCTTCGTTGTGTGTGTGTATGTGTGTGTGCATCTCTATGCTTCTCACCCTCACTCTCACTTCATCTCACATTCACGATCTTCATATCACTCCTATCTCTTCCGCGGATTGACATTAAGGACGTGGAGCTTCTTAACATGGTTCTCACCATTGTGCTAGAGCAACACCAAATTTGGCACCGTTGTCGGGGATCGAGTCTAAGACGAATGTGTGATGGTAAGACTATAGCAAGAAGTGGCGTTGGAAGGTAAAATTTTCAGTTTTTGTTGTTGTTTTTACTTAGTTTTTAGTGTTTTTCACCTCCCCCACACTCCATCTTCATCACGGCATCATCATCTTCAACTCCAAAAAAATCAGAAAATTCACCATATCCACCCATTCTCCTCATTTCCCCTCATTTGTGCATGCGAGAGAGAGAGAGAGAACTTTTGTGCTTGCATGTGCTATTGTGTTTTTGAGTTTTCTTGCAGGTACAGTGCTCTAGAGCATCAGGAAAGCTGCAAAAAGGTAAGAAAATCACTTTCTGTCAGAAAATGCGGACTGTGTTAGACCATCAGGATGGTCTGCCAAGTTCGGAATTTGAGGTAAGCGATTTCACCAGCGTGTAGGCGATCCTTGTGCATATAGGAATCCATAGTTGCATTTGCAAAATTTGCATTTTGGTGGACCATCGCGATTGGCTCAGACCATCGCAATTGTGTCACACCATCACGATTGGCTCACACCATCGCGACGGCTCGGCTGGACCATCGCGAGGATCTCACACCATCGCAACCGCTCACTTGAGCCATCGCGACGGTTCACTTGGACCATCACAACGATCTCGTCGACCCCACGCCATCGCGATTGGCTCACGCCATCGCACCGATGCTGCCATGTGGCAAGCTAGACCATCGCGACGATATCCTCAGACTATCGTGACACCTCGAAACTTGAACCATCACGATTGGCTCACGCTATCGTGCTTTGTGACCATCGCGATAGGCTCACGCCATCGCGATTGTCCCGTTGACTGTTGACCGATGCCATCGCGATTGCTGGCCGATTAGACCATCGCGACGGTTCATTCACACCATTGCAACAGTTCATTCACACCATCCCAACAGTTCATTCACACCATCGCGATTGCTCACTCACGCCATCGCGACGGTTCGCAGATCACGCCATCGCGATCATTCATTTCAGACCATTGTGAAAATTCATTTCCGAACATCACGACAGTTCGCTCCTTCGGCCCATCGTGATTGTGCCACGCCATCGTGACGGTTCACCTGGACCATCGCGACGGTCCCAGACCATCGCGACGGTCCCAGACCATCGCGATTATCTCAGACCATCGCGATCGTCCACCCCAAACACAATTTTTAGGGTTTGATTTTTTGACCAATTTTGGGGCTATTTTTTGAAAATTTTTGGGTGATTAGACTCATAGGAGACCCCTTCGCTTATATTTGGAGAAAAACTTGTTTGTCAGTTTTTACCCCCGAGGACCTGAACGCTCATATCTTTTTCATAAAGAATACGTTGATTTTTAGATAAGCTAATTTGAGGTTAACCTTGTTGGGACTAGGAAAGCCAGGGGGCAGCATAAAAATTTTGGGCAAAAGGGAAAGGACCTTTAAAGGTGTATATACTCAAGTGTTTGAACATTCAATTGAGGATTGGTCTAATATTGAATTTTACAGGTCTAGCAAGGACAATCAAGGGCAACCAAAGCAAGGCACTGAAGAACGCAGGGCTTGGGAAGCGCGGCTTCTTGGGCACCAGAGCAACCAGAAAAAAGTTGACTCGAGATTGGAAGAATACTCAACCCCCTCCATCAATTACTAGCTTAGGCTAAACGGTAGCATTGTGGATTAACGACGATAGGAACACCTCAAGTTCAAGATATTTAACATTTTCAAGTCCAAGACTAAAGTAAAGGTGTGTAATACAAAAACCTAAAGGAAAAGAATTAAAGTCTGACAAAACGAGAACTCAAAAATACCGCAGAAAGTCGATTCCTTACGCTTACAGAAAGATAAGACAAGAATCTAAAGAAATTTAAAAAAGAATCAAGAAAGTAAGAAAAAAAATCATTGACGATTTGAGCGTGTACAGAGAGTGCCGCTAAGTAAATTCATGAACCTTAGATCGGGCAAACATATAGGTAAGTCAGACCCACGAAGCCTTAGATCATCCGAAGCAAGTGTAGGAACTACTACACGATCATGGGCACAACAGTTGAATAGTAATTACCCCTACGAGAGCTCAGACACAAGTGAATCAGAAATGGCTTTTAGCATGGAAAGACCAGAAGGAGGGTCAAATGTAGCATATTTAGAAAGACCCAAAGGACCCTATAGAACTCAATTAGAATTTCTCCGAACCAACCCCTTAGGTGCTCGCATCTACGAGGATGGTTTGCGAAGACAAGTGGTGCAAATGCACAATCCTGATCAACCCATGGGATTGGAACGTCTAGTGGTCAAATTCGAGAGAGATGCGTACATAGACAAGGAAGGAACAATGTACATCGTAAGTACTCAGCCAAACAATACCAATGAGTTTGGTGTAATTTAGATAGAGACGGAAGCGAAGGCCCAAGGAAAAGAACCATTAAAAGAACCTAGAACACCTAGAGGGAAATCTGTATTGACACGAGTACTAATTCCAAAATGGATCCCTCAGGATAACCGAAGCATAGAATTGTTTGTGAATAAAGAAACTGATGAAGCATTTTGGAGGTACAGAACGGAACAACCTAGTGAGGTAGGCTCCATCATGGTTTATGAGTTCAAGGACGGAAAGGTTGTATACCTGGATGAAACTTCAGAAAGAATATTTGTGGTACTTGACCACGCAAGAAATACCTACACATGGAGAGGTGAGTTAGTATTCCCTCCATCTCGAACAAATGTAAACACGAGCCAACAAGGGGCAGGAACATCCTCCACCCATGCTAATCAAAGAGATAAAAACAAAGAAAGACCGAAAGTAAGTTTTAATCATCCCTTAGGGAGAGATAGAACCACCAGAGACACATACAGAGTGGATAGACAAAGAGAACCTAGAATGCTAGGTGGTAGAGATGATTTTCCTCTACCTAGACCACGTGAACACCGAAGAATATTAAGACCCACTCAGTTAGTAAAATCCATGAAAAACTACTTTGATGGGACAGGAGATCCCTATGACCATGTTGCGGAATTTAAGCAAGTGCTAAGGGCAGAACAAGTAGAAGACATGTTCATGCAATACAACACATTTGGAATAACGTTAAAGAATACGGCTTTAACTTGGTTCCAACCATTGCAACAAAGGCAATTTAGAGACATCCATCACTTCTTAGAGTTGTTCATCATTGAATTCTCTAAAAGTGGAATCAGACATGACACGTCTTTGTTGATTCATAGTTTCAAAAAAACCCCTCAAGAAACAATTAGACTCGCAGGATGTAGTTTTAGCCAATGCAAGAACTACCTTCATAGGCCAAGCAAGTGTCATTGTTTTTAGATAGCCTGTTGAGCTCTAAACTACGCTCCTATGTCTACTTGAAGGAACCCAGAACGCTAGAGCAATGTGTAAGGATTTGCATAGACATGGAAGATAACTTAGGAGACGAGTTGGAACTCTCGAAGGTCTATAAGGACTCAGATTGTTCTTCTCTAGCATCTTCAAAATTGTCTAGTTCGATAGAAGACCTAGCAGAAAAAGTGGCCCAGAAACTAGGAGTTTCTTGTAAATAGATGCCTAGGGTAACAAAAAACAAGCGTTGTTACACCTGTGGTGGTGATCATATGGCAAATGTGTGTCCCAATGCAACACAACCACAAGCCAACCCTAGTGGCCAATATTGTACGATTGAGAGAAGGTACACAAATCACACCGCTCAAGATTGCCCATATAACAAACAAGCAGTTAGATAGAACTACCCGCAAGCATACCAGCAGCCAGGTAGGTATCAAGGTCAATACAATGCTCAGCCTCATTACTATAGGCCTCCTCAGAACTATCCTTATCAGGCTCAACAGAGACCATAACCTGTTTTAGCTCAGCAGCCACCCCCACCAGCTAATGTGATCTTAGTTAAATATGCTACTGTAGAAGAGAACCTAAGTAGGGCTTTAGTGCCTTCTTCACCTTTGATCACAGAAAGTGACCCGAACTCAAACAGTTTTGACTCTACTCATGTAGATAGTCCATCCGCTTATTACACGGAGTCACGAGAACACGTGAGAACATATCATTACGATAGTCCACCATTGGAACCTAGTTGGGAGCCCGACTACGCTAATGTGATGTATACGAACCCTAATCCGCGGCCCCAATTAAGAGAGCAAAGACCACAGGGCCCTAGAGGACCATGCTTTAGGTGCCAAGGAGGAGATCATTTCATAAGGGATTGTCCACATCCTCCGATAACAGAACAATCACAATACTATAACATACAAAGCTTTTGTGCTGATTGTGGTAAAGAGCATATCATCAAAGATTGTCCTAAGAACCCTGCCAATGCTTCAAATGTGACACCAATCAACGTGATAGGTATTGTAAACAACACAGATGGATCCAACCTCACATACGTGCCTATCCAAGCTATAACAAGAGCCCAGGCGCTCTTACAGAACCAACAACTTAATCATGAGAAAATAGCCCGAACCAGTGAAGTTGGAGAATCTAGCAGTAAAAAGACAAAATCTTGGAAAGATTCCAGAGAAAGAATCAAGAGAAAGTGGAGTAAAAGGATAACAGAATTGGAGGGAAGTCTCAAGGAATCAAGAGCCAAAATCTTAGAATTGACTTCAAAGGAATTGAATCAAGAGAACCTAGCTCAAAAATCAGGATCAGTTTTAGCGGAACCCATACCAGAAAACCTAGACATGATGTTTCGTGCATATCAAGCAAGATTAAAAGAAGGACCCCAGGTAGCTGAAATGAGCAAGAACTACCCTCGAGCAGACTTAGAAATTGAGAGAACTAAACTATGCATGAAAATGGTAGAATTAGCAGAAGCAATGTTTGAAGGCTCTAGATATCTTCATTGGAATAACATGGCAAAACCTGAACTACACTTTCAAGGATTAATGGAGAGGCTAGAATACTTGATCGAAAGCAAAGAGAAAAAGGATCAACATAGGAACCCCATTATCCCAGAGACACAGGAAAGGAATGCACCATCCCTGTCTCAAGTACCAAACATGGAGGGTGAAGACAACCTGTCTTCCATACATAAATATTCACATGAATTTTTGAGAGAAATCCAAGAAGAGAAGTGGAGAAAAGAACAAGGACCTCATCCTCCTATTCAAGAAATAGACGACTTGCAAGAGCAATTTCCCCAAGACATTCCCTCTATTTACGACGATGTAGAGGAAGAACAACTGAGTGAACACACAGGTTTTGAATCTAATTCTTTACAAGAATTACCTCAGTTCACAGGACCTTGGGAAGTAAAGTCTATTAGTATCAGAGCACCCACGATAATAGTGAGGAATGAAGAATCAGTGATCCCAAGAAACACGGAAGTGATAAAGAACACTAAAGTACAATGTCACCTCACTCTAGAGGAGTTGTTGAAGGTAAAACCAGAACTGTGGAAACACGTAGCAAATCAATTCCCTGAGCTTGCTACTACTCCCTCACAGATAGGAACACACAAGAAGGTACCAGAGATACCTGTAGAAAAGATTGGAGATGTAAGCGAACGAGAGGAAGGTAACACTTATCTTCCAATAACCCATCATGGCTACACCACGAAAGCCATCTTAGATTCAGGAGCCGGAGTAGCCATCGCTACCACCGCTTTATGGAAACGTTGGGGTAAGCTAGCATTCAGACCCACCAGGATGAAGCTACAAATGGCTGACGGACATATAGAAAAACCATTAGGCTTACTAGAAGGCATATCTCTCACCACTTGTGTGGAATTTGAGCATACTTTTGCCATTTGTGATTTTAGTAAAAATCATGCTTACGAGATGAATATCAGGTTTGTTTAAGTGAACCTTTAATGACATACTTGAGGACGAAAATATTCCCTCAAGGAATGACCTTAGCACGACAACGCAGTCTAGAGCAGGAAGCTCAAGACTATTCACTTATTGGCGACAATCTATACAAACGAGGACGAGATGGATACTTAAGACAATGTGTTCATGAGAATGATTATTTGAGCGTACTAGAGACTGCACACCAAGGTGTTGCAGGAGGTCATTTTGGACCCGATAGGATAATCAAAGCCATCCTCTTTGTAGGATTATGGTGGCCCACTCTTCACATGGATGCACATACCTATGTAAAGAGGTGTGATGTGTTCCAAAGAACTCAGTTTCCTACTCGCAGAGATGAAATGCCATTGAAACCCATGATGGGAGGACGTGCATTTTCTAAGTGGGGTATAAAGGTACACATGCTGAATACATTATTGTAGCGACAGATTATCTTACCAAATGGGTAGAGGCAAAAGCCACAAAAAGAATGATGCACACACGACTGCAAAATTCTTATTTGAAAATGTCTTTACAAGATATAGATTGCCTATAGAGTTAGTGAGCAATCGAGGAACTCACTTTCTAAACCAGGTCATTGAATATTTGTTACAGGATTTTATGGTGATTCACAAGAAATCTGCACCATATCATCCTCAGGCCAATGGTCAAGCTGAAAGCACTAACAAGATCCTTTGTAACGTAATGACAAAACTCCTGAACAACAAACGTTCAGATTGGGACAAATAGTTACACCACGCTGTTTGGGCATATCGAGTGGCCTACAAGACCGTACTCAATGCAGCTCCCTTTCAAATGGTTTTTGGTTCGAATGATGTGCTTCCTTTGGACTTCTTGATACCGACCCTTAAGGTTGCACAAGAACATCAATGGACTGGCCATGAATTATCAGCAAGAATAATGGACTTGGAACGATTAGGAGAAACCAGGCTGAAAGCAGCAACAAGAATATACGCAGCAAAGAAGCAACAGAAAGCCTATTTCGATGCGCATGTGAAAGATAAAGGCTTAAAAGAAGGAGATTTAGTGCTAGTATATACGCTGAAACAACACGCACAGAAGTTAGAAAAGCGAGGTTATGGACCCATGATCATTAACAGACTCTCGACAAGTGGAGCAGTACAATTAGCCACCTTAGAAGGAGACATAATGCCTAATTACATTAGTGGTTGTAGAGTCAAGTTATATCAGGAAACTCTTATTGAGGATATGCTTAGACAACTCACGTTGGCAAAGAAGCGAAAGGAGGAAGAAAATAGAATACGTGTTGAAGCTCAGGCAGAAGCTATAGAACGCATCAAGCGCATGAAGCTAAAAAGACAAGGACTAGGGAGAGAAAATTATAATCATCTGGAAACAACACCCAGATACCCCATGGCCATGTGTCAAGCAAATTCAAGTACTCATCCTAGCATAGTGGATAGAAGACCATTCATTACAGTCAGGCTAGAGCATGGAAATCCTTGCCAAGAGCTCAAGGCTTTAATTGACTCAGGTGCTGCGACAAGCACGATTAGATGGTCCCACTATAAGGTCTCAGGAATAGAAATGTGGCCAATTGAGGCATACCTCATAGGGCTAGGAGGCATGGAAACCACTTGCATGGGTGAGGTGGACCTTCCTATCCTCATAAACGAAGTGACCTTGATAGTGAAGCTACTAGTGTGCCATGATGATGACCTGATAGAACCCCTAATCCTTGGCCAAGATTGGCTATACGATCACTCAGTGGACCTAAATCTTAGACAAGGCTCCTTGCAGATTGGAACCTTAGATCAGAAGCGAGTGATATCGCTTGACTTCCCTAACGGCAATCCGCCTAAAGTACGCAACCCTAGATCCTATGAAATGCATGCGAAGGAAGACCGGAAGATCTTTGGTCAGATGAGTCACATTACGTCTACACCAACCCACGCGGGCTTGGCGATGGACAATTTTCAATCAGAAGGATGTCAGGAGATTTTCCCTTGGGTTTCCTGCAAATTAGAAGGGGCAACCACCCAACCGCTTGGTCAAATGGGCACAATCAGTGGTCAGGTGGGCTTCATCAGTGGTCAGGTGGACTTCATCAGCAGCCACATGGGCAAAACACCCTGCAGTGCCCATCCTTCCACACTTACGATGGACTGGCCTAGATTAATAGTACGAAATGGAGCACTTCCTAATGGGCAGGTTTTGCAAGTGTTGGACCTCCCTTCTTTTCCAAAGCAGAGTGTCCATCCGACCTCTCAACCTCAACCACAAAGGAGTCAATCACAACAGAGGAACCCAGACCGACGACAATATGAGATGACACAAAGAGGAAAGCAGTATCAACATCACAAAGCAAGAGGCACAAGACAAATATGGGTGCCGAAAGGACGAAAACCACCGACAGATCTCAACAAGGCAGACGAAGCTCAAAAGAAGTTTCAACAGAAGCAGAAGCAGTATCCAAAGCCTTGTCGACCTTCTTTTACGAGTGCAAACATTCAACAGATTTGGATCACCAAGAAGTACCTTACGAATCGACCCACACCCACACAGATTTGGGTACCTAAACAGTGTATCATAGCTAAACTCTTAAGCCATGTAATATATAACCCTCAAAAATCTCTTCACCCCTCAATACCACCAAATCCGATATCACCTTTTGTCCGTCAGAAGAAACATTCCACCCGCTCAGAAACTCTTAGGAAATGGATAATGAAACGTATCCAAATGACTTCTCCGACCCCCTTATCTAACATTACTCCCATCTCGACTAAACAAGACCCTTGTAATAATTCACCCACAACTGAACCTTGTACAAATCCACACACTATAACCCAACATCACTTGTAATAACATTTCATCAAGAAATGTATGCATCATCTAAAGCATGTAGGTGTCTGGAGACATGCATTAGTTTGCAAGAAATCATTCCATAAACCACATCATGACACTCGGCTACACGGGTTACACACAGTTATGGAAAGGGATTGCGGTCTCACTTTAATGGGATCATGATTAATTTCCATTCTAATGTGTTAATCTTTTGTAGTAGATCTTCTACGCACTCGCATCATTCATCATGCAGGCAGAAGGACCATCTGAAGCTGGCACCAGCATACCTATGGTCAATATTGGTGAACTACTAGCTGAGCCCCATCCGACGGAACAACCACCGGAGTTTCAAGGATTTCCAGGGGCCATGCCAATTGACGACCCTCCTAGGGGATATAGTGAGAAGATTCATCGCAAGTCTCATTGGTTTCAAGGTCTAGCAGGACCGTTAGCGGATGCAGATTTCATTTTTGAGGCCAATTTGGCATTTGATCACCGTACATGGACCAAGTACCAATTCTTCTTAAGAGAATTCGAAGGATTACCGAACACAGAAGACTTAACGCATGTTTGGGCATGAGCAGGCTTCACAGAATATTTCAGTGATCCTTTGCCTAAACTGGATTTCTACAGATGCTACTACTTGGTAACGACATTGACAGCTTCGGAGAACAAAGATTTGCCAGGAACATTCATTTTGCCGTTGTTGCAGAGCTAAAGAGCGCACAAAGCAGAGAAAAAGACGGGCCCCAAAATTTTTCCGATTTGGACATCAAACTTTTGTATTATATTCATTCTTGTAATATATTTCCATTGTAAATGCACTAGAGGAGTCCTCTAGATGCATCCTCACAGAAGAGTAGAGATCTACCCATGTAAAATAGTAGGAAATTAGTCTTTTAGTGAATAAAGTGCCGGTCTCTTGTGTGAAAGGACCAAACTTAGGGCTCATGTATATAAGTCACTTTGTGACTCTTTGTAAAAAACCTCTTGCCATTGTGAAGAAGGAGCTCTTCAAAATTTTCGAGTTTGCCTCTTCCTTGCTGATTTTGATCTTCATTTCGCTCTTGTATGCGTGTGTGATGCTTGTAATGCATGTGTAGGACTGTTGTCTATCCCTTCCCCTTGGTTTTGAACTGCTGTAGTGCGTGCGTAAGCTAGGAGAAGCTGTGGCGCGGGTATTTGTGATTCCCGTCATTCACTGTTTCTGCCATAACTTGAAGCAGAGTGGTCAGAATTGAGTGAAACCACCACCGTTGGATGCGTCTCGTCGAGAGCTTCGAAACGAGTACCTATTGCTTATATTCGGAGTTCTGGGCTGGGAGAAAACCTCAAAATACCAAAACTGCTGTAAGAGGCTTGCGGCAAACACTTTCAGTATTTCAGAGAGTGTGAGAGGTAGTAGTCTTTTCTCATGCGTGCTAGCTAAACCACTTCATTTTCCATCACGTGTGCACACGTCTTCATACACTTGGTAAGTCGCTCCTTAGGATTGACATTTAAATGTGTGTTAAAGTACCCACTATATGCACTTGTGTGGCAATTGAGGTATAGTCTCATTGGCACAAGTCCTTGAGTAGTCTCGGCTCAAGTACACACGTTTTTGGCGCTGTTGCCGGGGAACACTCAACCAAGGTGCCTTCGTGATGGTTATAGATCGAGTGTGATCGAATCATACTTGTAGAGGTGAAATTGTCCTTTGGCAAGTAGTCCGTCACTTCAGCACTTGTTACTTCACATCGCCGAGGTGTGTGTGATAAGTTTCAGGTTTAGGAGTAGTAGGAGGAGAGTAGGAAGAGTGAGGGAGTAGATTAGAGTAGCTTTCATTTTTTTTGTCTTGTTGTTTCATCTTCAGTAGACAGGAAAAAAACCAAGTATAAAAGCCAAAAAAATTCATTTTGCAAGTCACTTGTTTCTGAGCAAGTATCGTGGGAGAGCTATCGAGTATCGCGAGCTGCCGAGTATCGTGTCTGAGCTTGTGGAGCATCTTTGAGCAAGAAAAAGGTGTTAGAGAGTGAGAAAGAGCATCAAAGGTGAGCCACTCAGTTGCTAGATCCTTTTGATCATTCAAATAATTCAACATTAGAGAGAAACGATCTGCACCAGGTATCGTTTAGAGCTTTCAGGGGGCAAAAGGTGTGTTTTGATTGATACAGAGAGTGAGGAGAGGAGAGAGGAGATAGGAGGTCAAGGGCATCAAATCAAAACTTCAAAAACATTTTTCTAAATTTGTCTAAGGGTCAAATATCGTTTTACTCCCGCGGTCAAGTATCGCGATACTTAGCAAGTATCGTGACCTCCTGTGGTCGAGTATCGCGATATTTCCCGTCGATCGTGTATTGTTTCATACCGATCGCGATACTTGGTCAGAGATCGTTTTCCCAGCGATCGTTGATCGTGTATCGTAGATCGTGTATCGTTTCGTGCCGGTAGCGATACTTGAGAAGTATCGTTTGGTCAAAGATCGCGATACCTGATAAGTATCGTGTATCGTTTTTCCAGCGATCGTTTGTGAGAGGTCGTGTATCGTTTGGGTCAAGTATCGTGTATCGTTTCTCTGAGATCGCGATACTTGCCAAAGATCGCGTATCGTTTCGTTCAAGTATCGGGGATCGTTGGCCGCGTATCGTTTGGGTTAAGTATCGTGTATCGCTTTCACAGAGATCGCGATACTTACCAAATATCGTGTATCGTCGATCGTTCCCATTCAGAGATCGTGTATCGTTGATCTCAAGTATCGTGTATCGTTGGGAGCCAAGTATCGTCTGTAAGAAGTATCGTGGCAGTCAAGTATCGTGAGAGGTCGTGTATCGCCGGTGACCAAATATCGTGTATCGTTTTCTTGCAAGTATCGGTATCGTTTTACTCAAGCGATCGGTATCGTTTGTCAGATATCGCGATATTTGTCAGGGATCGTGTATCGTCTGAAACCAGAGATCGTGTATCGTGGATTTTTGGAGACAAGTATCGTGGTCGGGAAAAATTCTTCTTCAATCATTTTTTTTTCCAGCCAAAGGCTTCTAGAAATTTTTGACCTGTAATTAAGAGTGCCAAAGGCCCAAGGGTAGCAAAGACTGACCAGAGTTTAGAAGTGGATGAACCTGAGATCCGGAAGAACCCTAGGAAGCCGAAGAAGTGTAATTTCTTCCGTAGGTAGTGTAGCAGAGCCAAGTAACCGTTCACATTATTCTGAGACCTCCAGTGAGTTAGAGGAAGAAATTCCCATGGCTTCAGAGGATATGCAGAACACAATACCCATGATTGGCATGATGTCAATCATTGAGGGAGAGTACAGAACCTCCTTGGAGTATGTGAACACCAACCACAATGAGGTCCCCATTTATCTGGATGGTCTAAATAGATCTGTGGCCAGGTTAAAGAAAGCATCAGAGGCTTACATAGTGCCTAGACCAGCAGTCAAGTACGTAGGAGGACTGTACATGGACAAGAGAGATATCCAATATGTTGTCACTGAACACCCAGAGAACATTAATGAAATTGGTGAAGAAAATAATGCTTCAAACTTAAATGGAGGAGGGAATGAAGAGCAAGTAACCACGCCTAGAGGAAGATCTACAGTTGCAAGGATATGGAGAGGAGATCTAATTCCCCAAGATGACACCTTAAAGGATGTATATTTGGTCAATGGGATGGAGCATCTCCTTAGAGCACATTCCTCAATTTGGGAAGCTGCTCCTAATCCAGTCACCATTTATGAGTTGCAAGATCCTGATTTTTCCACCATTATCACTTATCTGGATAAAAATCAAAGAAGATATTGGCCCATAACAGAAGCGGAAAGAGCGGAATTGAAGTATCAAAACATCCCAGTGTTCCCGCCTAGAGACCAAGCCACTACATCAAGAAACCCACTGGGAACTTCCCATAATGACTCATACCAACAGTCAGGCCAAACACAACAAACACAACAACCACAACCAACTCAAATCCCCTTCAGACCTCCTGTACAGTTCACAATGCCTGTAAATAACCCTAACTATCGACCTCAACCAACTATTGACCCAAGACATGGAGTTCATGCTCCAGTCAGACCGCCGGTAGTAAGAGGACCAGGCATACCTATAGGAAGACCTATTTTCCCAGTGATGCCTAGACAACCCGAAGCAGGAAGACGACTAAGGCCAATCCAAGTTGCCAAATGTATGAGAAATCACTATGATGGCTCTAGTGAACCTTACAACCATATAGCAGAATTTAAACAAGTAATCAGAGCCGAACAGGTAGAAGACTTTTTGATCCAATATGAGTCCTTTGGTCTTACACTGTCAGACACAGCGTTAGCATGGTTTCAACCATTGGACCCTAATACCTTTCAGAACATGGAGCAAGTATACCAAGAAATGATTGAGGAATTTACTAAATCAGGAATTAAAAACAATTCTTCATCATTAATCCATAGCTTCAAGCAAGTCCCTACTGAGTCAGTGAGATTGGCTGCCAGAAGATTCAAGCAATATGTAGACAGATGCCCAGTAGAAGAGAGACCGACTCAAAATAAAATGGTGTCATTATTTTTGGAAGGACTATTAAACGGATCCTTGAGATCATTGGTGTATGTAAAAAGGGTTCAGACCTTGCAAGAATGCATGAAGGAATGCATAGATTTAGAAGATAACCTAGCTGAGGATCTGAAAATACCTCAAGGAAGCTCGAAAAGCGAAGATTCGACCAGTAATGCATCCATACCTAAAAATAATGTAGAGGAAATAGCCGAACTGTTAGCAAAAAAGTTGAATGTTCAAGGACAGAGGAACTACCCCAATAATCCAATGAGAGTACCCATGCTTAGAAGGTGTATGCAGTGCGGAGGGGATCATCCTTCTCACTTGTGTACTAGGGGAGTAGTTCCACCACCAGCTTATGGTTATAATAGACCCGCTGTCCCAGGACCTCTACAATATTGCAGTGTGGAACAGAAATACACAAATCATAGCACAGAAAATTGTCCCTACAATAGGCAAGCAAGACCTGCACAGCAATACATGAGACCGTACGGATACCCTCAGAATCATCAGGGAGGTGAAGCTTTTAGGTATCCCTCTTATCAGCCACAGGCCCCAGCACCGCGACCATATGCTTATCAGGGATACACACAACCACAGCCAGTACTAGGACAACAACCGCCCCATCCTCAGAATGTTGTCCCAGTCAAAATTGCTCAACCTGAAGAAAACCTAGAGAGAGCTATAGTACCAGCCACACCTTTGACTAGTAGTGAACCATATGACTCATTTTATGACCCTAGTCAAGGAACATACCCTAATTATCAAAGCTCAATGATGGAACATGGACAACTGTATGAACCATATGCCTATGGCATGGAAGCACCAGACAGTTCATACGGTTATGAGCAGGATTATGTGTCATTAATGTATACAGCTCCTAGAGCAACCGTACCACCCCGACCCATGAACAGACCGCCTGTACCCAGAGGACCATGTTACAGGTGTGGAGGTGATCATTATATCAGAGAATGCACATTGCCAAACCCACCCCCACCACAACGAGTCTGGGAAGGCTACTGTAGTGATTGTGGTAAGAACATCTTTTGAGAGACTGCCCCAAGAATTCCAACAAGGTTACATCTAATGTACAAATCAACGTAATAGAAGTAATTGAATCATCAGGGAGTGATAAAGAGTACACAGTACCATTGAAAGCAATAACGAGAGCCAAAGCCAGAGAGACCCCTGATAAAACGGATGAGAACAATCAAAGTGACAAGGAGAGGGACACACCCATCCCTCAAAGAGTTGAAGACTCATAAGAGCCGGAGAAAAGTATTGCAAGTAAAAGGTCCCAGATATGGAAACACCGAAGAGAAAGGTTAAAAGAAAAGAAATTACGGCAGAAAAAGGAAAATGAAAGGAACGAACAAAATTCAAAAGAGGAGCAGAGAAGGAAGGAAGAAATTAAAAATGAACAATACAAAAAGGAAGAGGTAGGATCAGTA
Source organism: Ceratopteris richardii (assembly GCA_020310875.1). Taxonomy (NCBI): domain Eukaryota; kingdom Viridiplantae; phylum Streptophyta; class Polypodiopsida; order Polypodiales; family Pteridaceae; genus Ceratopteris; species Ceratopteris richardii. The sequence continues at coordinate 170,465,193 of CM035423.1, read as the reverse complement.
TTAGCAGACCCAATGCCTGAAGAATTAGCCATGTGGATTCAGGCATACAAGGCAAGAATAAGAGCAGGACCTACCATAGAGCAACACGAGAGAGAATATCCAAGAGGCGACTTAGAAAAGGAAAGATTAGAAATCTGCAAGAAATTGATAGAAGTTGCACAAGAAACCTTAGAAAAACCTGCATCGCCTTTACCCAATACCCGAATTTCTGAAGGAGAATTCCAAGAGTGTGTAAACACTCATGAAAAGCCTGAGGTAAATAGAACACAGAATGACGAACGTGGTATTGAGAGAAAGGAAGGATCCATAGTTCCCGAAGTAGAAGGAGAATGGACTAAGGATCTATGGGCACGTGTTCAAGAGGAAAAATGGAAGAAAGTGGAAGGAATCGAACCACCCTTTGAAGAATTAGAAGCAGAAAATGAAATAGAGGGTTCAATACCTGAACTAAATTCAGAAGAAGTTTTTCCAATGGATGCAAGTGACAAAGGAGAGGAAGATGTAAAGGAACTGCCCAACTACACCGGGGAGTACGAACACAATTCAGAATTGTATCGCATTCCCTCAATGAGGAAACGAGAAACGAACCCATCAGTCCAAACATCTGAGATCATACAACGCCTTAGAGAGGTAAAAATTCCATGTACCCTAACATTTGAAGAATTGTTAAAGGTAAAACCACATTTAAAAGAGAAATTAATCAATCAATCGGAAGTCAAGGAGGAAAAGAAAGAGATAGCTGACGAAGTAAACACAGTGAGAATTCCAGTGGATAAAGTAGGAGACTTTAGTGAGGGAGATGAAGGAAATACCTGCCTTCCAATTACTTATAGGGGTTACACTACCAAGGCCATACTAGATTCAGGAGCTGGTGTTGGCATTGCTACCAAAGAAATTTGGGAGAAATGGGGAAAACCAGCATTAAGACCAACACGCATGAAAATACAAATGGCAGATGGACATACGAAAAGACCCTTAGGATTGTTGGAACGAGTAATCTTCACTACGTGTGGAGTGGAATTCGAACATACTTTAGCAATATGTCACTTCAAAAGCCCAAGCAATTATGAAATGATCCTAGGAAGGCCTTTCATGAGACAGCTAAAGGTTGTGCAAGATTGGGGAAAAGATGCGGTTTACCTACAACACTCAGGAACCACCACTAGAATAAACCTACATACATACACTTATCAAGATGTTCCACCTCTACAATGGAATCAAATCCATAAAGAGGAAGACGATCAATCGATTCATAGTGCAGGTTCTAGTGATCAATCCTGGATGAACGAGGACACTCATCTGTGGATATGTCAAGCTGCAAAGAAGGAAGAGGAGAGAAGAAAAGGATGGCAGCAGAAACAAGGAATAGCGAGGTCTGTACAAGATCCAGCTTATATGCCGCAAATATTTCCTGATGAAGAATTTGAACCTTACGGTTGGATGGAAATTTTAGTGACCCTCTATGTCTGTGTAAACGAAGAAGTAGTGACCATGAATGAATGTATCGATGAGGAGGGTTATGATGTTAGCCTGTATATGGTAGTCCTTCAGGAGGCTGAAGAAGGAGAAGTGTTCGAGAAAGACTGGAAGGAGGACTACGAGAGCATTGAAATGGAGCCTGAACCCATGGATCTAGGAAATGGTACCACCAACATAAATATCACCACCGATGGAAAACACCAGGAACCCACACAGAAAGGAGAATTAGAAGTTGAAAGGGAATCAGAAGATGGAAAACAAACCCCAAGACCAATTTGAGGTACCAGCTCATTTTAAAAAATATGAAGTGGAAGAGAGAAAAATCGCTATTCAAATGCCGAAAAGAGAAGCACAGCCTGGAATAGCTTATGATAATAAGGAACAAACCAAAAAGATAGTTGTAACTATGGAAGGAGGAGAGGAACGATGTACCTTCATAGGACAGGATGTCTCAGTAGAAGAAGAGCAAGAGTTAATTCGTCTCATAAGAGAATATCGGGATGTCTTTGCTTGGACCTATAAGGATTTGAAAGGAGTCTACCCTTCTATATGTGCGCATAGAATCCCCATGACACCGAAGCCAAACCTTCTAAACAAAGACCATACACTTATAATGATTTGTATTCAGCCAGGATAAAAGAGGAAATAGACAAGCTATTAGATGTTGGATTCATCTATGAGATTGAGCACACGGAATGGGTGTCACCTTTGGTGGTTGTACCAAAAAAGAATGGAAAGCTAAGAGTGTGCATCAATTTGAAGAAGGTGAACGCCGCAACCATAAGGGATAGTTATCCCTTACCAATTACGAATCATCTCTTGGAAAGGGTAGCAGGGAAGGAAGTTTATAGTTTTCTGGATGGCTTTTCAGGGTATAATCAGGTAGCCATTGCTCCTGAGGACCAACATAAAACAGCTTTCGCAACTGAATGGGGAGTATACGCCTTTAGAGTCATGCCTTTTGGTTTAACAAATGCCCCAGCTACTTTCCAAAGATTGATGTGTCATGTGTTCAAGGAATTTCTGAGAAAAAGTATGGAGGTATACGTGGATGATCTTTGTACATATTCAGCTATACGATCAGAGCACATCCCTGAACTAGAAAAGATTTTTGCTAAATGTCGACAATATCGAGTATGCCTCAATCCTGAAAAATGTGTCTTCATGGTTAGACAAGGAAAAATCTTAGGACATATTGTCTCTAAGAACGGGATTTCAACGGATGAAGACAAAATTAAAGTAATCTTAAATTTACCAAGACCGAAGACTGCTAAAGAAGTTCAAGCATTTATGGGACATTGTGGATACTATCGAAGATTCATACATATGTACGCCATAATTGCTAGACCTCTTTATGCATTATTGACTCTGTTTAAATGGACCGAAGAATGCGAAAAAGCTTTTAATGAGTTAAAGAATCGATTGAGTTCAGCACCAATTCTTCGAGTCCCTAACTGGAATAAACCGTTTCACATTCATGTGGATGCTTCCAAGTTTGCCATTGGTTGCATCTTAGCTCAACCTGCTGACACAGGAAAATTAGACCACCCTATAGCCTATGCTAGCAGACAGTTAAATCAAGCGGAACGAAATTATACCACCACGGAGAGAGAAGGCCTAGGGATGGTATATGCAGTCAAGAAATTCAGACATTACCTACTGGCAAACAAATTCAAATTCTTCATTGATCATCAAGCCCTATTGTACCTAGTCAACAAGCCTTGTAATACAGGACGACTAGTACGATGGTTTTTATTGCTAATGGAATTTGATTTTGAGGTAATAGTCAAGAAAGGAAACACCCACATAAGAGCAGACCACTTATCTCGAATGACCCATGGAGAACCACCCATAGGAGTACCAGATGATTTGCCAGATACTTATCTTTTTAACCTGGAAGTATGTCCTCAGTGGGCAGAAAAATTGATCCCTATACTTACACTTGGACCTAAAGATGGGATCACACCAAACCGAACGCAAGACCTCTGGAGGACTAAAACCCTTCACATCGTTGCGGGAATTTTGTACCACCAGGATTCGAGTGGATTATTGATGAGATGCGTGGAAGATGAGGAACAAGAAATGTGGCTTCAGAAAGCACACGTAAATCAATGGAAAACTCATTTGAACGCAAACGGAACGTGGAAAACACTCAAGAGATTTGGCATATATTGGCCAACCATGCAAAGAGATGCACATAACTATGTGTCAACCTGTCAGACCTGTCAAGAACAAATCCCAGATGAGAACTCTACCTTATGCTATTCTACAATAGCACCAAGATGGAGCATGCCTCTAGTAAAGTTCTTGAAAACTCAAGAATACCCTGACGGAGCTACTTCAGCAAGGAAGCGTGCTCTTGAAGAACAGAGTAAAGACTATGCCATCATAGGAAAACAACTCTTTAAACGAGGGAAAGATAACCAATTACGAATGTGCATTCATGAAAACGAATATCTTTCTGTTTTAGAGATGGCTCATACAGGAGCTGCAGGAGGACACTTCTCTGCAGATAAAACAGCAAAAATGATCCTCTTTGCTAGAATGTGGTGGCCAACTCTACACCAAGATGCCATAACATATGTGCAACGGTGTGATACTTGTCAACGAATGAAATATCCTATTAGAAGAGATGAGATGCCACTTAGGCCCATGATGAGTGCTAGAGCTTTCACAAAATGGGAAATAGACTTCATAGGACCTATTAGCCCACCAGCAAAAGGATCCCATGCTGAATATATAATTGTAGCCACCGATTACCTGACCAAATGGGTTGAAGCAAAAGCAACAAAGAAAAATGACGCAAGAACCACAGCCAAGTTTCTCTTCGAGAATGTTTTCACTAGATTTGGACTACCTATAGAGATTGTGAGTGATAGAGGTACGCACTTTGTTAATGAAGTGATAGAAGCCTTATTGAATGAATTCTTAGTAATTCATAAGAAATCAGCCCCTTATCACCCACAAGCAAATGGACAAGCAGAAAGTTCAAATAAAATCTTGTGTACTGTTCTCACCAAAATCGTTAACAATGGAAGATCAGATTGGGATAAGCAGTTACCTCATGCTTTATGGGCATTTCGAGTAGCCTATAAAACCGCAATAGGCACTACTCCTTTTAACTTAGTGTATGGACAAAATGCTATTTTGCCAATTGATTTCTTGATTCCCACTCTGAGAGTAGCAACTACTTACGAGTGGACAGGACATGAACTATAAGCCCAATTGGATCAAATAGAGAAGCTTCATGAAACTAGGTTACAAGCAGTAGCAGGTATTTATGCTGCTAAAAGGCGACAGAAAGCCTATTTTGATGCACATATTAAGGACAAAAATTTGAAGGAAGGAGATTTAGTTTTGGTATACACTTTGAAACAACATGCTAAGAAGTTGCAAAAGAGAGGATATGGTCCGTTAATCATTAATCGCATATCTACAAGTGGAGCCATTAACTTAGCAACCTTAGATGGAGACATGTTACCAAACTACATCAGTGGGTGTCGAGTGAAAAAATACCTAGAACCATTAACCGAAGAAACTATGTCTCGATTAATCAAAGGTAAGAATAGACGCATAGAAGAGGAAAGAGTACGCGAGGAAGCGAGACAGGAAGCATTGGAAAGAATAAAGAAACGGAAAGAGTGGATGAGAGAACAAGATGAGAGATATCGACTAGGAGAAGAACTCATCCCAATGGCTAATTTTAGAGCCACTCAAAACCTTGGATCGCAAAGAACACAACCATATTTAAATTTGGGAGCAGGAAAAACGGAATACCACTTGGTGAATGCTCTCATTGACACAGGAGCAGCTGTAAGCTGCATCAAACTTTCTCTGACCCAAAAACTCAAGGAGACAGTACGCCCATCGATGGCCCAGTTGATAGGAATAGGAGGAACGATTACTCAATGCATAGGTGAGATTACCTTACCGTTGCATCTTGGCAACAACACTATGGAACAAAAGCTGTTAGTGTGTCATGACCAAGATTTACTTGAAGAGGTAGTGTTAGGTCAAGATTGGATTTACGAATACGAGGTGACCATTCAATTGGCGTTAGGATACATCTCAGCCAGGATAGGACATCGTGAAGTATTCAGTCTGCTAGATGAACGACCACTCAAATCTGTGAGCATGGAGCAAACAGTTCATTCTAATGAACAAAGTCCTGAATGTACGATTACCAGCACTATAGAAACACCTTCATCGAGTACTGTATGTGCGGACACATTGAATTCTGCTTGCACACCATGTTCTAGTCTAGCAAGTCATGAGAGTGTCAATCTATCTGAAACCCACCTCACCGAAACACCATGCATTAGAGAGACTAGTCCTCTGAGTAATTCAAAATCTCTACCCATTAAAATATACCTTATTCCATACTCTAACCATGCGTGGATAAAGAAAGATCAAGTAGAGGAGTATCTTCGACAATAGAAGCACAACCGACATCAGAACAAGCAATCAAAGGAGAAACCAACTTGGTCTGACCAACGAAGTCATCGACGAATTGCTACAATATGGATCCCAAAGAAAGTAGTAGCAGCTCAACAGGATCGTTCGCAAATTTGGATTCCTAAGTCATGCACTACAAAGAAACCAAACCAAAAGGATGATCCTCAGCACAAGAAGAACCAATATGGTCCACAGGCAAAACAGCCACAACAAAAGAGTTACTGGAGAAAGAAGGAGTCTGTAATGGCAATCCAAGCCATTCCGAGATTCACAAATCAGATCAAGCAGACCTACAACAAGAAGAAAAGAGCCACATTCAGTGGAAGTGGGCAACATACAACGAAGCCCAGCACAAGGAAGCAAATTTGGATAACTAAAGACAAAACAACCGGCATGCATACGCCAACTACTTCCAATTGCACACATATGGAGCTTTCGAGACCCCAAGTATGCATGATAGGGCCACATTACAAGGCCAAGCATTCGGCACATCCTTCTTCTAGTTCAGGATAGTCAAGCACATTTTCCTAATGGGGAAATAGGAGAGCACTCGTACATATATTAAGAAAAATGTTCCAAAAAAATTAATAACCGCTTCGGCTATAAACTAACTTTTCTGTTTTCCTTTTCAGATGAAAATATAAAAATACATAAAAATGTGAAAAAATCAAGGTATTACCTTTCTCACACACACGGGAAAGGGACGACACCATTCACTCGGAGCAATATCGAGCTTATGACAAACAAGTAACGAAGGATTTATGATAACATATGGCAACTAATTCATACTCTATATTGAGTGCAGATGGCGTCTACTGATTCAGAATCTACGCAGCAGGAAGAGGTGCAGCTTCTTCCACTAGAATCAGTAACAAAAGCAAAAGGTCACTGGTTCCGAGATGATCAACCAGTGGCAGATCTCATCTTCATGGCAACAATCAAAATTATGGACACAGATCATTATTTTCCTATCATGTCACAAGACTTCAAAACGATCATACAAGGGCTACCTCATATTGAAGAAGTATGGACGCAAGCGGGCATAGAGGCATTTCTCAAACTGCCTATCTATGTTCCAGATTTTCAAAGATGTGCACAAGTAATGAACACCATGCAACCTGCCGCGACAAAGATCTCAATGCCTGAAGCACGCGTCTTGGATAAAGTCGGAGCTTGGAAGACAATCCAATTCACCCATGAGTTGATCAATAAAGCTTTTGGATGGACTCAAACCGGAATTACAAGTGTCAAAGAGGAATGCCATGATCCCAAGAAGAGGTCATTCTTGGAAATAAACAGGATTGACATAGAAGATGTTGTACGATTGGTGCATCAGCACTTTTGTTTCCCCAGCATGCACAGATACACAGCTCCTCAGAAGATAATTGTACAATTATTATCGCATGCCATGAGACAAATTGGGAACAAAGTGAACTTAACAAGCTATGTACAAGAAAGATTATTCGAGGCTCAGAAGAAATGGGGGCAGAAGAAGTTTTTGAATGGCAGTTCTGCATTGACCTTATTGATTTATGAAGCTCTAGAAATGAAGAATTGTTTGAGAGAGATGCCAACCTCGGAAGGGCTAGCAAGATACGCAAAATCAGCTACGATCCCTAAGAAGAAGAAATCGGTAGCTATGGTCGAAGAAGCTGGAACCAGCATACAAAAACCCATGAGGGGTACGAAGCATTTACGGGAAGAGGAAGCCCAAGCTACACCACAATCAAAGAGAACGCATCTCTTACCGAAAATCACGACGGCACAAGTGCCTATTACAAAGAGAGATCTATCCGCTGCTCTCGAAGAAACACATCAATATATGCAAGGGCAGGTAAATTTAAATATTCAAGGTCATCATTATAGACAGGCTAGTCAAGAGAAACCACAACGGAGTCCAGAGAAAACACCAAAACAAACTGGAAGATACAAAGAGCTGGGCATTGATGATTCTAGTACCAACACGGAATCAAGTCCTGAAAAAGATACCTTAGATACTGATATACGGACAGAAACACAAGAAGATGAATGGAATGAAGTCGATCAAGTGGAAGTGACGCCACAAAATCAGGAAGAAAAGGGAAAAAGAGTCGATGGATCTATGGAACCGGAACATGTCATTCAATTAAATGACACTACAAAAATAAGCATCAAAGAAGATACGACCAGTGTTGCACATGTAAAACCACCGATAAAAGAGGAAGAACAAACCCCAGGGAGTAAGGAAACGGAGGGGTTAAAAAACCAAGAACAGACTGTGATCGAGGTGCCCGATGATACACCTCAAGAAGATAAAGCAAACATGGGCGCTGAGCCAAGGATCCAACTTCAAATTAGGCAGCCCCATGACATTACATTACATGTGGCTCAGGGCAAAGATGTCAATACCGGAGAAGAACCAAGCATACCAAAAACATGGCTTAATGTGGATGTTACTCAACTAAAACCGGTAGTCAAACAGATGATTCAAACAGCCATGGACACTCAACAACAGATGATGGAGATAGATGCAGATTATGATAGAGCCATGCAAGAAAAAAGTCAATTCCAGATAATGAGCGAACAACTGTCATCACAACTCATACAGACACAAAAAGATATGAAGGTCAAAAGCAATGAGTTGCTCGAAACAAAAACACAATACGAATCATTACTCACTCAGCATCAAGAACTCCAAGCACAGTACGCAAATTTACAGAGATCATATGATGCAAGTTAGGCGGACAAAGAGAGAATGAGAGCTAGGAGTACTTTGCTACAAACACAGCTAAAAGTATATATGGAAGAAAATGACACATTGAGAAACATGAATAAAGAATTAATGAAATCATTATTATATGATCAACCGATCGAGCAACAGGAATTCTCATAAACGAACGAAAAAGAATTAAGAGATCAGATCGCACAATATGCAGATTCACTAAGACAAGAGCGCACACTAAGAGAAGAGTCGGAACACAAGTACAGTCAAGAGATAAAAGAATTAAAAAAGCAGTTAAATATAGCACAGGGAAAACTCGTGCAAAGCTACAATGAAAACATGGATCATGTAGCCGACATTGGTAAAGAATTGCTGGCCACTAAAGAAACACTAAGAGAAGCCATGCAAGAGGTAAAAGAAAAAGATGAATGCATAGCACGATTGAAGACTCAGATGAAAGAGAAAGCACCGATCGGGACACCAGTAGTGCCAGATAAGGAACATCCTACTGATGAGGTAGAGGTAAGCCCTCTATCTCACCCGATCTATAATTCTCCAATACGTGAGCAGATGGCGGATATACATGATGATCATCCTATGCCATATACTGCAGAAATAAGTCAGAAGGAACGGGCACTAGTGGTGTCCCGATTAACAGAAAATTTTGAAAATGAAGTGGTAAAAGTCATGAAAGAGGCCAAGATCAAAGGTAAAGACCTGGACAAGATCATGAAGCCCTTCAATATTCCATATGGACTCTTGAAAGAAAAGACAAGACGTTATATAATGAAGATTACACACAAGAGTCCAGATGAGCAGCTGAACTTCAAACATGACACATTCGAATATACGCAAACAGAGTTTGAAGCTGCGCAACCAGTGTGGCGACGAAAATTTTTGGAGAAACATCCCACACTACGAGTGCATTGGCAAGCAGCGCCATATGCATTCCAGGTAAACCCTTCATTTTGTCCAATACCACGCAGAAGGGATACCAGGGAATTTTTGGAATTGCAAAGAAGTGGCACTATCAATAAGCAGTGGCTCAATTATCCCATGCTTCGGAGCCCGCCACATAACTATTTGCCAACGGAAGATTATATGGTCAAAACCATAGAATTTTGGCTACAGAATTACGCGACAGTACCTGATTTAGCTGTAAAAATGACAAACAAAATACTTAGCATGATCCTCACAGTTTTGAAAGTATTCAAGCATGCGGCTTACACCTTTTTGAACTTCATCGGTATTAATCAGGGCACGGAGATCCTCATTTTTGATCTCTCAGTTATGCCTAGCCGCCCAACAATAATGGCTTATTATTCTAGAATTATGTTCTTGCCAAGTGTATATATGCAGACTTTCGAAGAAGCTTTCTTTACAGGATTTTTTGAGACGGATTCAGAAATTTTTTTGAAGATTTCATCTAATTTAAATGCCAGATTAGTGGCATATGAACTCAGCTTCTTCGCAGATCACAGACAACCACCCAATGACGGTGTGAAGGCAGAACAATGGAAACAACTCATGATACGTGAAGCAAATCAGCTAAATGATACAGAGCAAAGAGTTTATCAAACATATGCCCGTCGCTTATCAAAGCCTGTCGGGGACGACAGAGTCCAGGAGGGGGGTAGTGTTGAGGGAGAGTCAAGTAAGAAGAAGAAAAGAAGAAGACAACGAAAGAAGCAGCTTCACTAAAAAGAAATATCTGAAGATACATCTCTGCAAGAAGCCCCGCAGGGGCGCAACACCCATCTCTGCACAGAGCCCCGCAGGGGCGCACACACCAAGGAAAAGCAAACAGCCTCAAAGCAATACACCAGGGTCAGATGTGTGCAACCAGGACAAATCAGAGGACCAAAAGTTATAAAGGGGTAGAGGCTGCAAAGTTTAAGAGGGTGACTAAGAACAGCACATTCCTAGTCACTAGTGGCGTGCGTGGCAACCCAAGTCAACAGGCAAGACAAGTGCAACAGGCTCTCGAGTAGTAGAGCTTGAATCAAGAAGGCCATCAAATCTGCATGTCTGTTTAACTACAGACAACACTGACCAAGGGATGCGTGCGGAGAAAAGAAGTAAACAGCCGACGAACAGCTACAGCCTATCAAGGGATGACAGAGACGAAGAGGGGGAGAGTGTTGCAGAGCTAAAGAGCGCACAAAGCGGAGAAAAAGACGGGCCCCAAAATTTTTCCGATTTGGACATCAAACTTTTGTATTATATTCATTCTTGTAATATATTTCCATTGTAAATGCACTAGAGGAGTCCTCTAGATGCATCCTCACAGAAGAGTAGAGATCTACCCATGTAAAATAGTAGGAAATTAGTCTTTTAGTGAATAAAGTGCCGGTCTCTTGTGTGAAAGGACCAAACTTAGGGCTCATGTATATAAGTCACTTTGTGACTCTTTGTAAAAAACCTCTTGCCATTGTGAAGAAGGAGCTCTTCAGAATTTTCGAGTTTGCCTCTTCCTTGCTGATTTTGATCTTCATTTCGCTCTTGTATGCGTGTGTGATGCTTGTAATGCATGTGTAGGACTGTTGTCTACCCCTTCCCCTTGGTTTTGAACTGCTGTAGTGCGTGCGTAAGCTAGGAGAAGCTGTGGCGCGGGTATTTGTGATTCCCGTCATTCACTGTTTCTGCCATAACTTGAAGCAGAGTGGTCAGAATTGAGTGAAACCACCACCGTTGGATGCGTCTCGTCGAGAGCTTCGAAACGAGTACCCTATTGCCTATATTCGGAGTTCTGGGCTGGGAGAAAACCTCAAAATACCAAAACTGCTGTAAGAGGCTTGCGGCAAACACTTTCAGTATTTCAGAGAGTGTGAGAGGTAGTAGTCTTTTCTCATGCGTGCTAGCTAAACCACTTCATTTTCCATCACGTGTGCACACGTCTTCATACACTTGGTAAGTCGCTCCTTAGGATTGACATTTAAATGTGTGTTAAAGTACCCACTATATGCACTTGTGTGGCAATTGAGGTATAGTCTCATTGGCACAAGTCCTTGAGTAGTCTCGGCTCAAGTACACAGCCGTCTTTGGTAAATGATCCGCCATATAAGAAGTTTTATCTGTCTAAAGATTTGATTAGAGCTGCTATTACGATACATGGAACGCATACGCCGACAGAACGAGAAAGGCTAGTTCTAGAGCCAATAAACGTGGATATGTTACTAAGTGGGAAGATATTTCAACAATCATGCCTGAGCTATCTAAACCATTAAGGATAGGTATGCAACATTTTGCTTTCCCCGCTCACGATAGATTCACCATGCCCCACAAACGCATCTGGTTTGGTTTATATTTAGCATGTACTGGACCACAAACACTTGATTTGGCTAGCTGGATAATTGATCAATTGTATCTAGCACAACACAGATGGGAAAGAAAGAAGGTAATCAATGGATGTTGCGCCCTCACGTGCATTGTATATATGTGTTTGGCATACGATTTACCGATAGAGCATGCAATGACAAGTGAGGAGTTGAAAGCATTCAAGGGGACAACAAAGAAAGCTAGGAAGGCTAGCAAAGGACGCGCAGACAAGCGCATGAGAGGAACCATTCCATGCCTACAAATCCCAGAATCACCGTCACCACAACCCTCTCCAGAACAGTCTCCTATAGAAGCCCCTGTAACCGTACAACCTATTCGCATACGCTTATCACGACCTATTGTTACAGAAGGCACTACGAGTGCAGTTACCTCACAGACAACATCAGTCTAGGAACCTACCACCACTGCAGCAGAAGTTCCCACCACTATTGGTGCGGAAGCTTTTTCTTTTCCGATACCCAACTTGGAAGCGGAACCTATAGATACAACGTTTGATTTCGAAATGCCGGATGCTTTCTCAAATGAATTTCAGTTTTCAGAAGGACATATCGTTTCTCAAGAATATGAATGTCCAAGCTACCTGATCACTCCCCCAAATCAACCACAAGGACAAGTAGTGTCTAGTTCCGAGGAAGAAAGAATAGAAACCGATGAAGATGACGGAGACGATGAAGCCAACCAGGGCACTCATGAATCCCAAGATCATGTACATATAGATGAACAAGGACAACAAACCGACACCCAAGGTGATACCAGTACGCATGAAGATGAAACCTTTGAAGCAGCAGCTTATACGCTAGCCATCAAGAAGTTATATCATACTATGGAAAAAGTTTGGGTGCGTAAGAAGTTGACTGAAGAAGAGAGCCAAGCACTCATAGAACAAGAACTTGTCTCAGACGGTTTTGAAGAAGTATACATGAGAGGCTTCAGGGAACTTGTCAAATCAGTGGGATCCACAGAAGCCTTAAGATATTTGCAGAGAAAGCTGTTACCACAGTATGACACTCGTAGAGTTCGCTTACTAACGAAACCTGGTGAATACATTCGTGTACCCACAGGTGCCCAATCTTCAGAACAGGCCCGGGAGGCACGTCTCATCCCTGAAGGATCATTGGCAGAAGACACCATTGTCATCGACTCCCCACCCCACTCTACTACTGTACATATCACCTCTGTAAACGAAGTACCTGCCACCCCAACCGCTCCTCTTTCACCTCCTGTATCTCCAATCTCCCATGTACATCCGATCTCTCCCAGACCATCCACATCTTTGGTTAGCGCTGTAGCAGAAGCCTTCTTTACTTCCATTCACCCGACAATTCTCGCACCCACCCAACCTAGTTTTCCTCCTCGGACATCCACCTTTCTATCCAGTCCAATTTTCCCCCCATTCTTCCCGTCCTTCCCCACACCTCCAAGACCCCTTTTCCCATTCCCACCTCCATTAACCTTCTCCCCAGTCTCTCCCCCTCGACCCACCGCAATTCCTCTTTCCCCTTTCCACCAAGCAGTACAAGAGAACCCCTCTGTAAATTACCCTTCAACCTTTGTAAACCCTGTATTTACACCCACACATGCACCCACGATCACCCCACTATTCACAGTCATTGCACTTGATACCACATCCAATGACATGGATATATTACCGCCCACTGCACCCCCCCTCACATCATTCATGACGCCACCATATTTAGGCACCTCAAGTTTTTCCACAGTCACCACGGCATCCACTTTGCCACCCCCATTCCCCATTCCCCTTGCATCTACACCTATTGCATCTTCACTAAGCACACTATTAATATTATCACCCACTATAGACACCGCATTTCGACAAATGTTCACGTGTATGACTCAAGTAAGAGATGAGTTCACATCTCTTGGAACTAATTATCAGCAGCTGCAGAAGACAACCAATGATTTACAGTCGCAGCTCAATTCACTGACCATCGAGAATGCCTCACTAAACACCAGATACCAAGAGCTACGAGAGGCTTATCATAAACTGGAACTAGAGAGTGAAGAAAAGACGAAAGAGGTTGCCACAGATATCGATAACTTGTTAAGGGCGCAAACAATTCGCAATGCGACACTTTACAAGAACATGGGCTTACTCAGACGCCACTTGGCAGCAGCAAAAGATGAGAACCAGCGCTTACAAGAACAAAACAGAGAAAATTTAGAAGCTTCCCTAGATCAACCCGACCAACCATTAGGCCCCAGTCGCTTCAAGGCCGTGCCCTCAGAATCTATGAAAATGCTGTTAGATGATCATGTCAGATTGTTAGACGAGTACGACAGCATGAACGAGGAGTTTCAGAGCTCAAAGTTGAACACAAGATATTGCAGTTAAGATCACCAATACCACAAGGACTACCAGCTCCTGCGGACCCATCTCTTGACATCCTAGAGGAACGCAATGCATTAAGGGCCCAGGTATCAACTCTTCAATCACAGATAGCTGTATATGAAGCACCCCCCAGGCCAGACTCCCCACCAGAACTACCAGCAAAGGAAGAAACAGTCACTATTCCGGTGGAGGAAACTTTCGAAGAAGCATATGAACCTCAACCCATCCCAGGCGGACGAGTCATGGCCGAAGGCTAGATGACTTTCGAACTTCCAACTTCCGCATGGATGAAGACGATAGAAGAACTTGGAACAACCCACTCAGCACGGGTAGAAGCATAGCTACACGCCATGGCAATGATTGAAGAAAGAATTTTACAGTCTCCCTACTTTGCTCATTTGGCCCCTCACAGATACATATCAGGGCACGAGCTACAATACAAGCCTTACTTTATGTTAATGGCAGAATATCAGTTGGCCATAGAGAAAGAAACAGGCATGAAGCCATCCTACACAACTCAATTTGAGCCTGAGGATTTGCCACTAGATGCGCAGCAAGGAGAGATCTATCAACCCGATTGGCGCAAGGATCTCTTACATAATTATCCAGAGATGATGAGTACTTGGGTTAAGGCACCCCTACACTTAAAATACAACCCATGGTGGGGACCAATGCCACGTCACCGTTCCTGGAAGGCATTTGCTATAAAAGTACAGAACAACAAGCAATGAGAGGATTGGCTAAACTACCCATACTTCAGGCCACCCACCGGACCACCTACAGTCGGATACATGATGGCAACGATTCACCACTGGCTCCCACGCTTAAAACATATGGACAATATAGCAGCACACATGACTGTCAAAATCTTTGACATGATGCAGATGGTTTTTAAAGTCTTTCAACGCATCAAGGCACCACATGTGAACACCCCGGGTTTCGAGCATGTTAATCTTGATCTTGCATATGATATGAGTACAACGCCATTGCTCCAAGTGTGTTATGCCTGGCATTGCAAAATTAAATACTTACCGGCGTGCTATAAGTAGACCTTCGAAGAGATGTTCACAATCGGTTTCTGGGAATACCATTCAGAAGTGTTCATCAGCAGGCCTATGCATTTACTTCAATTATTTGCCTGTGAACAGATGGTCTATTCCATGCATTATCGACTCCCACCACCCGATGAACTGCAACCCATTGATTGGGAGAAACTCGAGGCAGATTTGGCCCGAGGCATTCGAATATCAGAACACACCCTCGCTCAGGAGCTCCTACAGAATTACATCCGACAAACCTCACAACAAGGTTCTGTGGCGGATGACAGAAGCGAGAGGGAGGGGGTGTTGGCAGTAGCCAGAGGCATAGAAGACGTGGAAGCATGTAAAGACAGAGCACGGAGTCAGTCGAATCATTTTTCAAAGAATTATGTTTTATAAATTCTTTTCAAAACCTCCAACAATGATTTTCATCACTTTTGTAATATATGTAACATAGAAAAACCCTTTTTGTAATTTATAGCTCCATTTTGTGCAAGCCGAGGAGTCCTCAAGCTTGAGGAGCTTAGGTAGAATGAGCATACCAATTTTGGTTATTTTTAGACACCGTTTACCCTTTCAAATAGCATCTAGGACCTATTTTTTAACTATGCTGGTCACTAGATGTGAAACCGGTCAAAACTAGTCTAGAATCTATAAAAAGAGCTAGAGAGCTCATTTTTGGAGTTAGCTATTGTAGACTTGTATGAGCTAGAGTGAGCTTGAACTTGTAAGAGTGTTCTTGAGTAATAGAGTTGATTTCTCACCTTCCATTGTGTTTGCTTGTCTCTTCGTTGTGTGTGTGTATATGTGTGTGTGCATCTCTATGCTTCTCACACTCACTCTCACTTCATCTCACATTCACGATCTTCATATCACTCCTATCTCTTTCGTGGATTGACATTAAGGAGGTGGAGCTTCTTAACGTGGTTCTCACCATTGTGCTAGAGCAACAGAGAGCTCACACACACACTCTCACTCTCAAGGAGAAGCACACACACAGATTGAGGCAAGGAAGAATAATCTTCTTCTTCTTCTTCTATTACACAAAAAGGAATGTACAAGAATGACCTAAAAACAAGAATACAACAAGTGCAATATATAAAGATCAGTACATAAGGAAAAACCTAATGTCCACGAATGAGTGAGCTAGCAAGGAACAAATGTGCCATCACTCTCGGTAGATAAATCTAATAAAGCTCAATGAATTATCCTTGACATATACTGGCGTGACCACTATACATGTCCGAGAAATGAAAAATTGGTACGTGTCATCTTGGATCATCACATGTTGAGCTTGATATCTCAACACTCCCCCTCAAGCTCAATGCCATATCGTGTAATCCAAGCATCTCCAAAAACTTCTTCAACTTCTCAACTCCAAGTGCTTTGGTGAAAATATTAGCAACCTGCTCATTTGTTCTCAAATAAACAAGATCAATATCACCTGCTAATACCTTCTCTCTAATGAAGTGATACTGTACCTCAATATGGTTTGTTCTAGCATCGAAAACAGGGTTCCGTGCTAACTGTATGCTGCTAAGATTATCACAATAGATAGTGATAGGCTTTTGCACTTCCACACCTAAATCTGCAAGTAACATCTCCAGCCATGATGCCTCATATGCTGCCATTGCAGCACCTCTATACTCAGCCTCTGTACTTGACAAAGAAATAGTGGGTTGCTTCTTGCTACTCCATGTCACAGCTGCACTCCCAAGTGAGAATAGAAAACCACTAGTGGATCTTCTATCTAGAATGCTACCAGCCCAATCTGCATCGGTGTATCTATAAACTCGCAAATCTACACCAGCCTCATAAAACAATGCATAATCCAAAGTAGCACTCACATAACGTAGAGTGCACCTCAAAGCATCCAAATGTGGCTTCCTGGGAACCTGCATAAATTTACTTTCAATTCCAACAGTATAGCTCAGATCAGGCCTTGTAATTGTGAGATATATAAGACTTCCCACAATTTTCCTGTACATAGTAGCATTTTCCAATGCTTCACCTGATGTAGTATCCAACTTCAAATTCTGATCTAATGGCATAGAAATTGGCTTACAACCAGCCACACCATACTTTTGCAAAATATTCAAGGCATATTGCCTTTGCGACATCCATATACCTGTTTCTATATGTATAAACTCAATGCCCCAGAAATAGCGTAGCACACCAAGATCTTTCATGTCAAATTCCTACATAAGAAGTTGCTTTACCTCTTTGATGCTTCCTTCATTATCATCACCTACAATTTGGTCATCAACATAAATAGCCACAATAGTGATGGCATCATCAGCCTTGCTTGCATATAGTGAGTGATCTGCATCACACATAGAAAACCCAATGCTGGTTAAGTAATCAACAATCCTTGCATGCCATGCACGAGGGGCTTGCTTCAACCCATACAAAGCCTTTTGCAACCTGCAAACATATTTTGGATGCTTTGAATCTTCATATCCTTGTGGCTGGTCCATATATACTTCTTCCTATAAATCACCATGTAGGAAAGCATTCTTCACATCCATCTGATGCAAAGGCCGCCCTTTTGCTATAGCTAATGCAACAAGTGTCCTGACAGTGGACATTTTAGCTATAGGGCTGAATGTTTCCTCATAATCAATGCCATATGTCTGTGCATATCCTTTAGCTACCAATCGTGCTTTATACCTGCTTATGCTACCATCAGCATTATGCTTTACCTTGTAAACCCATTTGCAGCCTATGGGTTTCTTTCCTTGCGGAAATGGAACCAGCTTCCATGTATCATTTCCATAAAGTGCACCCATCTCCTCATCCATAGCTTTTTCCCAATCTGCAATTCCAATTGCATCTTCAAAGCAAGAAGGTTCAACATCTTGTATTACCTTTGTCATGTAGGCACAATGACGAGCCATGTAACTATCATATGTCAATGGTTGCACTGAATTCCACATCCTCCTAGATCTTCATGGTCTTGGGTCACTTCTCCTTCTATCATCTGCATGTGCCCTTCTTACTCCTGGAGTCTTCATAGAGGGCAATCCAAGTTCCTCATCAAGACTCTCTTCTGAACTGCTTGAATCCCCATCAACGTCTTCAAAACCTGCACATGTTTTATGACCAGTAGAAAGCTTTTCTTTACCTTTCTTGGATGTATTTGATGAATTTGCTAGAGTGAAATTTCCACGTAATCTTCCACTCCATGGATTTGAGTTGGAACTATTGCTTGGTGATGCATCCAGTCCACTCAAAACCTGAGATTCTACACTTGATTTGTCAGCATTTTCTTTGTCATTTAGTTCAAGACTCAGTCCTTCTTTGGCATCTGCATAGAAGCTTGACATTTCATCAAATACCACATCTCTGCTTACCTTTACCTATCGTGTGAGTGGGTTATAACATTTATATCCCTTCTCCTCAAGGGAGTATCCAATGAAGACACACTTTTTTGATTTTGGATCAAGCTTCATCCTCAATTCATCTCGGACATGTACATATGCAATACAACCAAAAACTTTCAGATGTGATAAGTTTGGCTTTTTACCTATAAACTTCTCTTCATGTGTAACTTGATGTACAATAGCAGTTGGAGTTCTGTTCATGATGTATACAACAGTATGCATAGCTTCTGCCCAATAACAATGAGGCATATTTTTCTCAGCCATCAAGGTTCTTGCTATTTCTGCAATATGTCAATTTTTGCGTTCAAGAACGCCATTCTGTTGTGGTGTGTACCTGCATGAAAACAAATGCGGAATTCCATGATTTTTTAGAAAACTGTTGAACTCATTTGACATGTATTCACCTCCTCCACTAGATCTTAATGTTTGAATGTACTTCCCTGTCTGCTTTTCCACCATAGCTTTAAAATTTTGGAAGTGAGTGAACACCTTGCTCTTCTCTTTCATGAAATATACCCATACTTTGCGTGTATGGTCATCAATGAAAGTAACATAAAACCTCCAACCACCCATAGATGTGGTCTTTGCTAGACCCCAAACATCTGTATGTACTACTTCTAGTACATTCTCACTAACATGCTTGTCATGTGGAAATGATGCTCTTGACTGTTTACCAAATGACATGCTACACATACCTTTTGCATTTCTTCAACTTTGAAATTTGGTAGTCCATGGACAATCTCCTTTGACTGCATCAATTTTAGCCTTTGCAAGTTTGCATGTCCAATCCGTTTGTGCCACATCTCTCTATGTGCAATAACTCCTGCACCTTTTGCAAACATGGCTGCATTCATTTCAGGAATTTTCACATTTAAGGTGAACATCATACCCACTTTGTTTCCTTTGGCAACCAATCGTCCATCCTGCTTGTACTCTTCTACATATAATCCATCAGCATTGAACCTTGCTTGTAATCCCTACTCAACCATTTGTCCAACAGAAACTAGATTCTTTGTTATATTTGAAACATGCAGCACATCAACAAGATTTTTTACCTTCTCATCCTCCATAGACAATGCTCAGAGAAACAAAAAACTGGTACGTGCCATCTTGGATCATCACATGTTGAGCTTGATATCTCAACATATGTGTGTATGCATGCGTATGCATATGTGTGTATGCAATGGTATGCATATGTGTGTATGTGAGTGTACATGTGTGTATGTGTATGTGTGTGCATATGTGTGTGTATGCATATGTGTGCATGTGTATGTGTGTGCATGTGTGTGTGTATGTTTATGTGTGTGTATGTGTATGTGTGTGTATGCATGTGTGTTTGTATGTATGCATATGCATGTGAGTGTATGTGCATGGGTGTGTGTATTTGTGTGTATGTATATGTGTGTATATGTGTACATGTATGTGTATGTGTCTATGTGTGTGTGTATGTGTATGTATATGTTTGTGTATGTGCATGTATGTATATGTGTGTATGTATATGTGTGTGTTGCTCTAGCACAATGGTAAGTACCACGTTAAGAAGCTTCACCTCCTTAATGTCAATCCGTGGGAGAGGTAGGAGTGATATGAAGATCGTGAACGTGAGATGATGTGAGAGTGAAGGTGAGAAGCACAAAGATGCACACACACATACACACACACAATGAAGAGACAAGCAAGACACAATGGAAGGTGGGGAATTAGCTCTATTACTCAAGAATACTCTTACAAGCTCAAATTAGCTCTAAGCTCACACTAACCAAAATGAACCCCCCAAAAATGAGCTCTCTATCTCTTTTTATAGTTTCTAGACTAGTTTTGACCGGTTTCACATCTAGTGACCGGCCTAGTTAAAAAATAGGTCCTAGAGGCTATTTGGAAGGGTAAACGATGTCTAAAAATAACGAAATTCGGTACGAGCATTCTACCTAAACTCCTCAAGCTCGAGGACTCCTCGGCTTGCACAAAATGGAGCTATGAATTACAAAATGGGGTTTTGTCTATATTACATATGTTACAAGAGTGATGAAAATCACTGTTGGATGTCTGAAGAAGTAATAAAAATATAATTGTTTTGAAAAAATGATCCGACTGGCTCCCTGCTCCGTCTTTACATGCTTCCATGTCGTCTGTGCCTCTGACTGTGCCTCTGACTGCTTCCAACACCCCCCTCCCTCTCGCTTCTGTCGTCCTCGACAGAACCATGTTGTGCGGTCTGTCGGATGTAGTTTTGTAGGAGGTCGTGAGCGAGGGTGTGCTCAGATACTCGAATGCCTCGGGCCAGATCAGCCTCGAGCTTCTCCCAGTCGATCGGTTGCGGTTCGTCGGGTGGCGGGAGTTGATAATGCGTGGAATAAACCATTCGTTCACAGGCAAAAAGTTGCAATAAATGTGTGGGCCTGCTGATGAATACCTCGGAATGGTATTCCCAAAACCCGGTGGTGAACATCTCTTCAAAGGTTTGTTTGTAGCATGCTGGGAGGTATTTTATCCTACAGTGCCAGGCATAACACACCCGGAGCGATGGCGTTGTGCTCATGTCATATACTAGATCAAAGTTACCATGCTCAAATCCCGGGGTGTTTACATGCGGTGCCTTGACGCGTCGGAAGACTTTAAATATCATTTGCATCATGTCAAATATCTTGACAGTCATATGCGCGGCGATATCATCCATATGCTTCAGGCGAGGGAGCCAGTGACGGATTGTGGCCATCATATAGCCAACAGTGGGTAACTCGGTAGGTGGCTTGAAATAGGGGTAATTCAGCCAATCCTGACACTGCCTATTATTTTGTACTTTGATAGCGAATGCAGTCCAGGAGCGGCGTCGTGGTACTGGTCCCCAGCAAGGATTATACTTTAAGTGTAAGGGCGCTTTCACCCATGTGCTCATCATTTCTGGGTACTCCTGTAAAAGACGTGTACGCCAATCTGGTTGATAAATAGTGCCTTGTTGCGCATCCAGTGGCAAGTCTTCAGGCTCGAACTGGGTTGCATGTGATGGCTTCTTGCCAGTTCGCTTTTCTATGGCCAGCTGGTATTCGGCCATTAGCATGAAGTAAGGTTTGTATTGAAGCTCATGCCCGGATATGTACCTGCGTGGGGCCAATTGAGCAAAGTAGGGAGATTGCAGAATTTGTTCTTCTATCATGGCCATAGCATGTAGCTGGGCCTCGACTCTAGCTGAGTGCGTTGTTCCAATCTCCTCCACAGTCTTCATCCATGCGGGGGTCGGAAGTTCGTACGTCATCTGGCCTTCAGCCGTGACTTGTCCGCCTGGGATGGGTATGGGCTCGTATGCTTCTTCAAACGTTTCCTCCACCGGAATGGTTATGTTCTCGTCGTCAGCTGGGATCTCCGGTGGGGAATCAGGCCGTGGTGGTGCTTCGTATACATCTATGCGTGATTGGAGAGTGGCTACCTGGGCCCGTAGTGCGTTGAGTTCCTCTATGAGTTCAGGAGAGGGGTCCACAGGTTCTGGTACTTCTGCTGCCACTGGTAGTTGTTGTGGTGCCGGTTCTCTGAGCTGTAGTAACTTGTGATCTTCTTTTAGCTTCTGATGCTCTTCGTTCATTCGATCGTAGTCCTCTAGCAGTCGAACGTGGTCATCTAGCAACATCCGCATCGATTCAGATGGGATTGCCTTGAATCTGCTCGGACTTAATGGTTGTTCAGGATGGTCCAGTGCCGCTTCCAAATTTTCTCTATTCTGCGCTTGGAGTCTCACGTTCTCCTCCTGGGCTGCGGCTAGGTGCCTCCTGAGTAGGCCCATATTTCTGGTCAGCGTCGCGTTCCTAATTGTTTGGGCTCGAAGCAGGTTGTCCAGATCAGCAGTGGCTTCTTTTGTCTTCTCTTCACTTTCTAGCTCTAGCTTATGATATGCCTCTCTTAGTTCTTGGTGTCGTGTATTTAACGAGGCATTCTCGATTGATAATGAATTGAGCTGCGACTGTAATTCATTTGTCGTCCTCTGCAGCTGTTGATAGTTGATGTCAAGAGATGCAAACTCATCTCGTACTTGTGTCATGCATGTGAACATTTGTTGAAGTGCAGTGTCTATGGTGGGCGATAATAGTAATGAAGTGTTAAGTGAGGATGCAGTGGAAGTAGATGCAGCGGGAATGGGAAATGGGGTTGGGAAGGTGGATGCAGTGGTGATCGTGGAAAATTGTGACGTACCTAAATATGATGGTGCTGTGAGTGGAGTGGGTGCTGGTGCGGTGGGTGGTGAGATGTCCATGTCATTGGACGTGTCAAGTGCGGTGACTGTGAAAAGCGGTGTGTAAGTGGGTGGTTGTGTAGGTGTGAAGACGGGATTTACAAATGTAGAGTAATTTACAGGGGGAATGGCTGGAGCAGCTGGGTGAAAAGGGGAAATAGGGGTTATGGTGGGTTGAGGAGGTGAAACTGGTGAGAAGGTTAGTGGGGTTAGAAAGGTGAACGGGGGTCTTAAAGGTGGGGGAAAGGATGGAAAGGATGAAGGGGTGAAGGGGTTAACATGTAGACGCGGAGGGTTGGGTGCGGGCATGGTGGCATGAATGGGCGGGGTAAAGGTTGTGGCTATGTTGCCATGGACTGGTGTGGATATGGGAGGAGCAGGTGGGTGTGCTGGGGATACAGGATGGGTTGGTGAAACATGAGGTGAGAGAGGAGTAGATGGTGTGGATGTTATTTCAAGGATAGTGGTAGTATGTACAACAGTAGTACGTGGCGGGGAGTCGACTAGGATGGCTTCTTCGGTGAAGGATCTTTCCGGCCGTAGGCGTGCATCTTGTGCCTGGTGGGATGATTGAGCACCTACCGGAACTCGAATATATTCACCGGGCTTCGATAACAGGCGAATTCTGCGAGGGTCATATTGGGGGAGTGGCTTCCTTTGTAAATACCTCAGTGCTTCGACCGGGCCGATGGATTGGACCAGTTCTCTGAACCCTCTGATGTAGACTTCTTCAAACCCTTCGGAGACTAGTTCTTGTTCGATTAGGGCCTGGCTCTCTGCTTCAGTCAATTTCTTCCGTGCCCAGACTTTCTCCATCGTACGATATAATTTCTTGATTGCCAGCGTGTAAGCTGCTGCTTCGAAAGTCTCCTCTTCGTGCGTGCTGGTGTCACCGTGTGCATCAGTTTGTTGGCCTTGGCCGTCTGTCTGTCCTTGTTCTTGGGAATCATGCGTGCCCTGGCTGGCTTCATCGTCACCTTCTTCGTCATCTGTGGCTGTTCGTTCATCATCGGAGCTAGACACAACTTGTCCCTGTGGCAGATCCCGCGGTGTGGTAGGGTAACTGGGGCGTTCATATTCTTGGGAGAACATCTGTGCCTCTGAAAACTGGAATTCATTTGAGAATGCATCCGGCATCTCAAAATCGAATGTTGTGTTTATTGGTTCTGCCTCCATGTGTGGTGTTGGGAAAGAAAAGGCTTCCGCACCAATAGTGGTGGGAGCTTCTGCTGAAGTGGTGGTGGGTTCTGTGGTTGCAGCTGCCTGAGGTGCAGCGACACTAGTAGTGCCCTCCGTGACCACTGGTCTAGACAACCTTATGCGAATAGGTTGTACTGTGGGAGCGGCTTCTGTTGGTGATCGCTCTGGAGAGGGTTGTGGTGATGGTGACTCTGGCACTTGAAGGCAAGGAATGGTGCCTCTCATGCGCTTACCTGCCCGTGTTCTGCTGGGCTTCCTGGCTTTCTTCGTCGTTCCTTTGAATGCTTTCAGCTCTTCTCCTGTTAATGCACGTTCAATTGGCAAGTCATAAGCCAAGCACATATAAACAATTCTTGTCAGCGCACAACATCCATTAAGCACTTTCTTGCG
Source organism: Ceratopteris richardii (assembly GCA_020310875.1). Classification (NCBI taxonomy): domain Eukaryota; kingdom Viridiplantae; phylum Streptophyta; class Polypodiopsida; order Polypodiales; family Pteridaceae; genus Ceratopteris; species Ceratopteris richardii. Next base: position 170,440,634 of record CM035423.1, on the reverse strand, counting down.
TTCCCATCTGTGTTGTGCCAAATACATTTGATCAATGATCCAGCTCGCCAGATCAACAGTCTGAGGTCCGGTACACGCTAAGTACAATCCAAACCATATTCTTTTGTGTGGCATGGTAAATCTGTCCTGAGCGGGGAATGCAAAATGTTGCATGCATATCCGTAGCGGCTTTGACAGCTCAGGTGTGATTGCTGAGATCTCCTCCCACTTAGTGACATCCCCACGTTTCATAGGGTCTGGAACTAATCTTTCTCGATCTGTGGGCGTGTGGGTTCCATGAATCTTGATGGCCGCTCTGATTAAATCCTTTGAGAGGTAAAACCTTTTGTAGGGTGGATCATCCACTAAAGAAGGCAAAATAAAAGTTCCGGGGATATCCTTATTCTCTGAGGCCAGCAAAGTAGTAATTAAGTAATAACACCTGTAAAAGTCAGGTTTGGGCAGGGGATCACTGAAATACTCCGTGAAGCCTGCTCTGGCCCAAACGTGAGTTAGGTCCTGGGTGTTCTGTAGGTCTTCGAACTCTCTAGAGAAGAATTGGTATTTTCCCCAAGTGCGGTCATCAAACGTCAAAGTAGATTCAAATATGAAATCCGCGTTCGCTAAGGGTCCTGCAAGTCCCTGAAACCAGTGAGAGTTACGGTGTATCTTTTCTGTGTAGCCCATAGGTGGGTTGTCGATCGGCATGGGCCCTGGAAATCCTTAGAATTCTGGCGGTGGAGCAGTCGGGTGGGATTCTGCTCGTAAAACATTGAGGGGCACTGTCGCTACACTGGGGCCTGCTCCTGATGGTCCTTCGTCGGTTTGCATGATGACTGATGCGTTAATGAGAAAGATCTGCTACAAAAGATTAACACATTAGCATGGAAATTAATTATGATCCCATTGAAGTGAGACCGCAATCCCTTTCCATAACTGATGCGTAACCCGTGTAGCCAAGTGCTGTGATGTGATGGATGCAATGCTTCTTGCAGCACTAGTGCAGGTTTCTAGACACTTACACGTTTCAGATCATGCATACATTTCTTGATGAGACGAGATTATGAGTGATGTGTGATGATGGTGGGTGAATTTATACAAGGTTTAAAGGTTAGTGATTTATTACAAGGTTGTATGTTAGTCGGGGGGGTAGTTTTGTCAGACATGGGGTTAGGGGGAGACGGTTGGACACGCTTCAGTATCCATTTCCTAAGAGTCCTTGAGTGGGTGGTGGGTTTCTGCTGAGGGGTCAAAGGTAGTATCGGGTGTGGTGGTGTTGAGGGATGGAAATATTTGTGAGGGGTATGTATTACATGGCTTAAGGGTTGAGCTATGATACATGGTTTGGGTACCCAAATCTGCGTGGGTGTGGGTCTATGGGTAAGGTATTTCTTGGCGATCCAAATTTGTCGAATGCTCGGACCTGTAGAAGGAGGTCGAGGGGATGGTGGATACTGATTCTGTTTCTGCCCTGCCTTTTTCTTGTCGATCTCTGCTTGGTTGGAGTTCTTCGGTGCTTTTTGTCCTTTTGGCACCCATATTAGTCTGGTGCCGCTTCCTTTGGGTGGCCTAAACTGCCTTCCTTGTTGTGTCTTCTGATACTGCCGTCGGTCCGGGTTCCTTCGTCGTGGTTGACTCTGTTGTTGTTGAGGTTGAGAGGTCGGATGGACACTCTGCTTTGGAAAAGAAGGGAGATCCAACACTTGCGTGACCTGCCCATTAGGAAGTGATTCGTTCTTTAACTTTAATCTAGGCCAGTCCGCAACAAGTTTGGAAGGATGAGCACCGCAGGGTGTCGTGCTCATTTGGCCGCTGATGCAACCCACCTGACCACTGATTGTGTCCATCTGCCCTTGCAGTTGGGTAACTGTCTCTTCTAGTTTGCAGGAAGTCCCAGGGAAGATCTCCTGTCGTCCTTCTGATTGACAATTGTCCATAGCCAAGCCCGAGTGGGTTGGTGTAGACGTAACGTGACTGGTCTGCTTAAAGATCTTCCGGTCTTCCGTCGCATGCATTTCATAGGGTCTAGGGTCATAACCGTCAAGCGGAATGCCGTTAGGGAAGTCAAGCGGTATCACTCGCTTCTGCTCGAAGGTTCCAATCTGTAAGGAGCCTTGTCTAAGATTTAGGTCCACTGAGTGATCGTATAGCCAATCTTGGCCAAGGATTAGGGGTTCTATCAGGTCGTCATCATGGCACACTAGTAACTTTGCTGTCATGGTCAAATCCTTAATGAGGATAGGAAGGTCCACCTCACCCATGCAAGGGGTTTCCATGCCTCCTAGGCCTATGAGGTATGCCTCAATTGGCCGCATTTCTATTCCTGAATCCTTATAGTGGGACCATCTAATCGCACTAGTCGCAGCACCTGAGTCAATTAAAGCCCTGAGTTCTTGGCAAGGGTTGCCGTGCTCTAGCCTAACTCTAATGAATGGTCTCCTGTCCATTGCAACTGACGCATGAATGGTCGTCCCAATATCATCTCGTAAGCACGATTTTTCGCAAAGTCACAAATGGCAAAGGTATGCTCAAATTCTACACCACAAGTGGTGAGAGATATACCTTCTAGTAAGCCTAATGGTTTTTCTATGTGTCCATCAGCCATTTGTAGCTTCATCCTTGTGGGTCTGAGTGCTGGCTTACCCCAACGTTTCCATAAAGCGGTGGTAGTGATGGCTACTCCGGCTCCTGAATCTAAGATGGCTTTCGTGGTGTAGCCCTGATGGGTTATTGGAAGATATGTGTTACCTTCCTCTCCTTCGCTTACGTCTCCAATCTTTTCCACGGGTATCTCTGGTACCTTCTTATGTGACCCTATCTGAGAGGGTGTGGTGGCTAGCTCAGGGAATTGATTTGCTACATGCTTCCACAATTCTGGTTTTACCTTTAACAATTCCTCCAGAGTGAGAGTACACTGTACTTTGGTATTCTTGATCACTTCCGTGTTCCTAGGGATCACTGATTCTTCATTCCTCACTATTATCGTGGGTGCTCTCATACTAATAGACTTAGCTTCCCAAGGTCCTGTGAACTGAGGTAATTCTTGTAGAGAATTAGATTCAAATCCTGTGGGTTCACTCAGTTGTTCCACCTCTACCTCATCATATATAGAGGGGATGTCTTGGGGAAATTGTTCCTGCAAATCGTCTATTTCTTGAATAGGAGGATGAGTTCCTTGTTCTTTTCTCCATTTCTCTTCTTGGATCTCCCTCAAAAATTCATGTGAGTACCTATGTATGGAAGACAAATTGTCTTGACTTTCTGTATTGGGTACTTGAGACAGGGATGGTGCATTCCTTTCCTGTGTCTCTGGGACAATAGGGTTACTATGCTGATCCTTTTTCTCTTTGCTGTCTATCAAATATTCTAGCCTCTCCATTAGTCCTTGAAAGTGTGGTTCCGGTTTTGCCATGTTATTCCAATTAAGATATTTAGAGGCTTCGAACAAAGCTTGTGCTAGTTCTACCATTTTCATGCAAAGTTTAGTTCTCTCAATTTCTAGATCAGCTCGAGGGTAGTTTTTACTCATTTCCGTTACTTGAGGTCCCTCTTTTAATCTAGCCTGATATGCACGAAACATCATGTCTAGATCTTCTGGTATGGGTTCCGCTAAAACTGATCCTGATTTTTGAGCTGGATTTTCTTGGTTTAATTCTTGTGAAGTCAATTATTGGATTTTGGCTCTAGATTCCTTTAAACTTCCTTCCAACTCACTTATCTTTTTACTCCATTTTCTCTTGATTCTTTCCCTAGAATCTTTCCAAGATTTTGTCTTTTTACTGCTAGATTCTGCAACTTCACTAGTTCCGGCTACTTTCTCTTGATTAAGTTGTTGGTTTTGTAAGAGCGCCTGGGCTCTTGTTATAGCTTGGATAGGCACGTATGTAGGGTTGGATCCATCTGCGTTGTTTACAATACCTATCACGTTGATCGGTGTCACATTCGAAGCATTAACAGGGTTCTTAGGACAATCTTTGATTATGTGCTCTTTGCCACAATCGGCACAAAAACCTTGTATGTTATAGTACTGTGATTGCCTTGCTATTGGGGGATGTGGACAATCCTTAATGAAGTGATCTCCTTGGCACCTAAAGCATGGTCCTCTAGGGCCCTGTGGTCTCTGTTGTTTCAATTGGGGCCGTGGGTTTGGGTTTGCGTACATCACATTAGCATAGTCTGGCTCCCAACTAGGTTCCATTGGTGGACTATCATAATGATATGTCTCCACATGTTCTGGTGACTCCATGTAATAAGCGGGTGGACTAGTTACATGAGTAGAGTCAAAACTGTTTGAGTTCGGGTCACTTTCTGTGATCAGGGGTGAAGAAGGCACTAAGGCCCTACTTAGGTTCTCTTCAGCAGCAGCGTATTTGACTGAGATGACATTCGCTGGTGGGGGTGGCTGCTGAGCTAAGACGGGTTGAGGTCTCTGTTGAGCCTGGTATGGGTAGTTCTGGGGAGGCCTATAGTAATAAGGCTGAGCATTGTATTGGCCTTGATACCTACCTGGCTGCTGGTATGTTTGCGGGTAGTTCTGTCTCACGGTTTGTTTGTTGTATGGGCAGTCCTGAGCCGTATGGTTCGTGTATCCTCTCTCAATTGTGCAATATTGGCCACTAGGGTTGGCGTGAGGTTGAGGTGCATTGGGGCACACGTTTGCCAAATGATTTCCACCACAAGTGTAACAACGTACATTCGTTTGTAGCTTGGGCACCTGTTGACTAGAAACTCCTAGTTTTTGGGCCACTTTTTCTGCTAGGTCCTCTATCGAATTAGACAATTTTGTGGAGGCTAGAGAAGAACAATCTGAGTCCTTATAGACCTTCGAGAGTTCTAATTCATCTCCTAGGTTGTCCTCAATGTCTATACATATTCTTACACACTCCTCTAGCGTTCTGGGTTCCTTTAGGTACACATAGGAGCGTAGTTTAGCGCTCAACAAGCCATCTAAGAACAGTGATACTTGTTTGGCTTGTGAGGGTAGCTCTTGCATTGGACATCGTTCGACATATTGTCTGAATCTACGACCTGCCAGTCTTACTGTTTCCTGAGGGGTCTGTTTAAAGCTATGAATCAACGAAGACGTGTCATGTCTAATCCCACTTTTAGAGAATTCAGTGATGAATGACTCTAAAAAGTGATGGATGTCTCTAAATTGCCTTTGTTGCAATGGTTGGAACCAAGTTAAAGCGGTATTCTTTAACGTTAGTCCAAATGCATTGTATCGCGTGAACATGTCCTCGACTTGTTCTGCTCTTAGTACTTGCTTGAATTCTGCAACATGGTCATAGGGATCTCCTGTCCCATCAAAATAATTCTTCATTGATTTTACTAATTGAGTGGGTCTCAAAACTCTTGCGTGTTCGCGTGGTCTAGGTAGAGGAAAATCATCTCTACCACCTAGTATTCCATGATCTCTTTGTCTATCTGCTCTATTAGTGTTCGAGGTTGTTCTATCTCTCCCTATGGGGTGATTAAAGCTTACTTCCGGTCTCTCTTTAGTTCCTTCTCTTTGATTTCCATGGGCTGAGGAGGTTCCTGCCCCTTGTTGACTTGCATTTATGTTCGTTCCATATGGAGGGAATATCAATTCACCTCTCCATGTGTATGTGTTTTTAGTGCGCTCAGGCACCATGAAGACTCTTTCTGAAGTCTCATCCAGGTATACAACCTTTCCAGGTGTATCTGGGTCCCTGAATTCATAGATTGTAATGATGCCTATCTCACCAGGGTGTTCCTTTCTGTACCTCCAAAAGGCTTCATCTGTCTCTTTATTTACATACAACTCGGTGCTCCTGTTATCTTGAGGGATCCATTCTGGGATGAGTATTCTTGTTAATACGGATTTCCCTCTAGGTGTTCTAGGTTCTTCTAACGGTTCCTTTCCTTGAAATTTCGTTTCCGTCTCTAATTGGATTGTGCCAAACTCATTAGTATCGTTTGGTTGCGTACTTAGGACGTACATGGTTCCTTCTTTGTCTAGGTAAGCGTCTCTCTCAAATTTCACCACTGGTCTTTCCAATCCAATGGGTTGATCAGGGTTGTGCAGTTGCACCACTTGCCTTCGCAAACCATCCTCATAGATGCGAGCACCTAATCGGTTGGTTCAGAGAAACTCTAATTGCGTTCTATAGGGTCCTTCTGGTTTTTCTAGGTATGCTACATGAGACCCTCCTTCTGGTCTGTCTGTGCTAAATGCCATTTCTGATTCGCTAGTATCTGAGCTCTCGTAGGGGTAATTGCTATTCAATTGCTGAGCCCAAGATCGAGCGGTAGTTCTTACACTAGCCTCTGATGATCTAAGGCTTCTTCTGTCCGACTTACCTATATGTTTGCCCGATCTAAGGTTCATTAATTTTCTTCCTTGCACGCTCAATTACACACTTAGATCGTCAATGGTCCTTTGTTATTACTTTCTTGATTCTTTTTAATTTTCTTTGGATTCTTGTCTTAATATATGCGTCAGGAATTCGACTTTCCGTTATAATTTTGAGTTCTCGTTTCGTCAGACTTAGGTTCTTTTCTTTAGGTTTTCGCGTCACACACACCTTTACTTGTAGTCTTAAACTTGAAAGAATTAGGTATCTTGAACTTGAGGCGTTCCTATCGTCTTAAATCCACAACTACCGTTTAGCCTAAGCTAAGAATTGACTGAGGGGGTTGAGTAATCTTCCAACCTCGAGTCGGCTTTTCTGGTTGCTCTGATGCCCTGTTGCCCAAGAAGCCGCGCTTCCCAAGCTTTACTGTCTTCACTGCCTTACTTGCTTGCCTTTGATTGCCCTTGCTAGACCTGGCAAATTCCAATATTAGACCAATTCACAAGATGATCAAACACTTGAGCATATACACCTTTTAAGTCCCTTCCCTTTTTGCCCAAATTTTTAATGTGTGCCCCCTGGCTTCCTAGTCCCAAACTAGGTGAACCTCAAAATAGTTTATCTAAAAATAGATGTATCCTTTAAAAAAAAAAAATAGTTGAGGTCACGTAGTACTCGTGGAGAGCTTTCTAACGAGCTATTAAGCTCAAAAAACGGACTTCGGATGAAAAAGTTATGAGCGTTCAGGCCCTGGGGGGTAAAAACTGACAATCAGGTTTTCCTTCAAATATGAGCTAAGGGGTCTCCTATGAGTCTAATGGTCCAAAAATTTCTCAAAAATACCCTCAAAATTGGCCAAAATTGGAGCCCAAAATTTGCGATGGGGGTGCACAATCGCGATGGTCTGGGACCGTCGCGATGGTCCGAGCGAACCGTCGCGATGGCTTGGAATTTGGACAATCACGATGGTCCGAAAAAGTGAACCGTCGCGATGGCCCGAAGTGAACGATCGCGATGGCGTGGAAATGGACCATCGCGATGGTGCGAAAAGGTGAACCGTCGCGATGGCCCGATGTGAACGATCGCGATGGCGTGAGGTCGAACCGTCGCGATGGCCCGAAGTGAACCGTCGCGATGGCGTGATCAGGTGGACAATCGCGATGGCGCGATCAATGGTCAAAGGTGGACGATCGCGATGGTCCGAAGTGAACCGTCGCGATGGTCACAAGTGCGATGGCGTGAGCCTATCGCGATGGTCCGATTTTGGGCTGTCGCGATGGTCCGAAAAACGAACCGTCGCGATGGTCTAACTTGACACGTGGCACTGTCGTGGCGATGGCATGGGCCAATCGCGATGGTCCGGGGTCAGCTGAACAATCGCGATGGTCCAAGTGGACCGTCGCGATGGCTCAAGTGAACCGTCGCGATGGTCCGAAAAAGCGAACCGTCGCGATGGTCTGGCCGAGCCGTCGCGATGGCCTGAGCCTATCGCGATGGTGCGACACAATCGCGATGGTCCGAGCCAATCGCGATGGTCCACCAAAATGCGAATTTTCGAGATGCAGCTGTGGTTTCGTGTATGCGCAGGGATCGCCTACCTCGTGGTGTGGTCGCCTACCTCAAAATCCGAAAGTTGCAGACCATCACGATGGTCCGCCACACTCGACAGTTCTTTGACAGAGAGTAAATTTTTACCTTTTCCAAGCTTCCCTGATGCACTGGAGCTCTGTACCTGCAAGAAAACTCAAGAAAACACAAGCACACACAAGCACAAAAGTTCTCTCTCGCTCTCTCGCATGCACAAATGAGGGGAAATGAGGTGAATGGGTGGATATGGTGAATTTTCTGATTTTTTTTTTGGAGATGAAGATGATGATGCGATGATGAAGATGGAGTATGGGGAAGGTGAAAAACACTAAAAACTAAGTAAAAACGACAACAAAAACTGAAATTTTTACCTTCCAACGCCACTTCTTGCTATACTCTTACCATCACACATTCGTCCTAGACTCGATCCCCGGCAACGGCGCCAAATTTGGTGTTGCTCTAGCACAATGGTAAGTACCACGTTAAGAAGCTTCACCTCCTTAATGTCAATCCGTGGGAGAGGTAGGAGTGATATGAAGATCGTGAACGTGAGATGATGTGAGAGTGAAGGTGAGAAGCACAAAGATGCACACACACATACACACACACAATGAAGAGACAAGCAAGACACAATGGAAGGTGGGGAATTAGCTCTATTACTCAAGAATACTCTTACAAGCTCAAATTAGCTCTAAGCTCACACTAACCAAAATGAACCCCCCAAAAATGAGCTCTCTATCTCTTTTTATAGTTTCTAGACTAGTTTTGACCGGTTTCACATCTAGTGACCGGCCTAGTTAAAAAATAGGTCCTAGAGGCTATTTGGAAGGGTAAACGATGTCTAAAAATAACGAAATTCGGTACGAGCATTCTACCTAAACTCCTCAAGCTCGAGGACTCCTCGGCTTGCACAAAATGGAGCTATGAATTACAAAATGGGGTTTTGTCTATATTACATATGTTACAAGAGTGATGAAAATCACTGTTGGATGTTTGAAGAAGTAATAAAAATATAATTGTTTTGAAAAAATGATCCGACTGGCTCCCTGCTCCGTCTTTACATGCTTCCATGTCGTCTGTGCCTCTGAGTGTGCCTCTGACTGCTTCCAACAGTGTGTATGTGAGTGTAGTGCTTGTGTATGTGCATGTGTGTGTATGCATGTGTGTATGTATTTTTGTATGTGTGTATTTATATGTGTGTATGTGAGTGTATGTCTGTGTCTGTGCATACCTGTATGTGTGTGTATCTATATATGTGTGTATGGGTATGTGTGTGTATGTGTATGTGTATGTGTGTATGTATGTGTATGTATATGAGTGTATATGTGTGTGCGTAAATGTGTATGTGTGTGTATGTGTGTGTATGTGCATGTATGCATATGTGTGTATGTGTATCTGTGTGTATGCATGTGTGTATGTATGTATGCATATGCATGTGTGTGTATGTATGCATGTGAGCGTATGTGTGTGTATATGTGTATATGCATTTCTATGTGTGTGTGTGTATGCATGTGTATGTATAGGTGTGTATGTGAGTGTACATGTGTGTATGTGTATGTGTGTGTATGCATGTGTGTATGTATGTATGCATATGCATGTGTATGCATGTGTGCATATGCATGTGTGTACGTATGCATGTGAGTGTATGTGTGTGTATGTATATGTGGGTGTATGTCAATGTGTGTGTATGCATATGGGTGCATCTGAGTGTGTGTGTGTATTTTTATAGGTGTATGTGTGTGTATGTCTGTGTATGCATATGTTTGTGTATGTGTATGTGTATGTGTGTGTATGCATGTGTGTATGTATGTATGCATACGCATGTGTATGCATGTGAGTGTATGTGTGTGCATATGTGTGTATGTCTATGTGTGTGTATGTATATGTGTGTGTATGTGTATGTGTGTGTATGCATGTGTATGTACATGTATGTATATGAGTGTATGTGTGTGTGTATGTGTATGTTATGTGTATATGTGTGTATGCATGTGTGTATGTATTTATGTATGTGTGGGGTATTTATATGTGTGTATGTATGTGTGCATATGTGTATGTGTGTGTATGTATATCTGTGAATGTATGTTTGTGTATATGTGTATGTGTGTGTATGCATATTTGTGTGTTTGTATGTATTCATATGCATGTGTGTGTATGTATGTGAGTGAGCTTGTATGTGTACCTATTTTCTTTCTGTCTCTCTCTCTCATGCATATCTTGAATCCTGACACATTTGAATTGCATTTTTCTTTTGTATTTTAGGTTGCATCACAGGTAGTTTTCCATTGTCGCTATAATGTGATGCTACTAGCGGCACCATTTGTTATCATCACATAAGTGATGGTAATTGTTGCTTATGCAATCGTCCCTTTTTTCTATCAGAGCATCGCATAAGTGATGATTCATGTTTTTGTTTTCAATTGCGAGCATCACTATGCCTTCTATTCCGTAGTAGTGATAAACATAATCATCTATATGCATTGTTACCCCATATCCTTCCCCTTAAAAGGACGCTTTAGAAGGAAAAAAAAAAGTTGGAAAGTGTCTTTGAATTGTACTTTCCCTCTCCCATGTAGCACCATCTTCAAAACCATATTTCCAATTCAGCAAACACTCCTTGTATAAATGACTCCTAAACCCTTTTTCGCGCGAGGAAAATGATTTTTGATTCATGTGGAACACAATGAACTAAAATAGGCTCAATAATTTTGTTTCTTGAGGTGTGGTGGTTAAAATCTTAACTATCCTTTTAGTTGGCTTACATGAAAGATTGGATGGATCTGATTAACTTCTAGAAGCTAGATATGGTAAGTCATCTTTCCTATCTGCTTAAGTATTGTGAATGGACCACAAGACCTAGTTGATAACTTTGGACATGATTTTGTTATCATGTTCATAGATCTTGTGGGTACTTTAAGATACACTTGTTGACCCACATCAAAACTTATATCCCATTTCTAAGGATTAGGATAAGTTCTATCTCTATCTTGAGCTTTATTAATATCATCTTTGGCCAACTTAAGCATATCATTCATATCTTAACAAAAGGCTCTTGTAGCTTTGAATCTCTCATGTTGTAGTCCAATCGCATAGGGAGCTTTAGGCTAAAACCCATACATAAGCTTGAATGGAATATATCCCATAGAAAAATGCTTATCAATGATATATATTAAGAAATCAACAATGGGAAAATACTCTTCCCATTCGGTTTTCCATTTACTTACTTATGCACAAATCATATCTTTTCATAGTTGATTAGGCAATTTAGTTTCTCCATCTATCTATGGATGTTTTGTCATAATTAAGTTAAGCTTGGTATTCAACTTTTTGAAGATAGATGTCAAAAAATGAATAGTGAACTTCCTATCCCAATTCGAAAGTATGTCTAAATCAAAAACATATAATAAGTATAAGTCTAGCCAATTCAACTATCTTCACAAAAGTATATGTTGGAATGAATCAAGCAATTTTGCCTGACCTTAATATCATAACCGAGATAGAATCATGCCCTTGTTGAGTTCTTGGTAGTCCTATAATGAAATCCATAGATATGCTTTCGCACTTTCCATTAGGCACCAGAGTGGATGAAGCAATCCTCCTAATCTTAGTCTTTCAACTTCATGGACCTGTCACTTAGTACACTTAAGTACATAATCTTGTACATCCTAATATAATCTAGGCCAATATAATTGTCTTTTAACAAGATCATATGTCTTGTTAATTCCAAGGTGTCCAACATTGGGCACATCATGAATAACTCAAAATCTTTGGAGCACAAACTTTTCCTTCATAAAGCAAGTATTCATCTTGAATACTAGAGATTTTCAACTTGAACTCCTCTTGAGTGTTCGTCAACACCTCATCTTAATTCAAAAATCATAAATCTGGATCCCCACTACTAATAGTTTCCCAAATAAGAGAATAAATAGGATCATTTCTAGATTTCCCTCTAATGGAATCAAGTAATTAGTAATTTGATTAAAACTCAATCCATTTATCATTGGGATGGGACTAAGTGAGTCAACCACCACATCAAACCATTCTTTTCTATATCTTAATTCATAAGAAAATTCCTATAAACTTTTTTCCCATCACACCTTCCTTCCTTTTAAATCTATTTTGATTAGAGAACCATTTATTTCTCTCTTGATCAAACACAAAACTCCATATAAATAACGGCATACAACTCCTTCTCATATATTGAGTAGTTCGTTTGTGCATGATCTAACTTCTTGCTTTCTAAATAAAGTGGGCATCAATCGTGTAGTAGTGCTACACCAATCACATAATCACTAGCATCAATTTCAACCACAGATGGTTGATTGTAATCCACTATATATGAAATAGGAGCTATAGATATTCCTAACTTTAATTGTTCCATACATTTGCATTGCTCATTGCCCCAATAAAAGCTTTTTCCTTCCCCTTTAAGTTGTTCAGCCATAAAAATAGCTTTGTTTTTATGAACCTATGATAGAAACCAAATAAACCCAAAAACATATACTGCTCTTCTAAAGTCCATGGACTTGGCCACTCAAGAATGGCCTTACTTTTTCTAGATCCATTTGTATGACATCCTTAGAAATAATATTCTGCAAATAAGAGAACTAAGTCTTAAAAAAACACATTTTGAGTCCTTTCCTATGCCAATTTTCTCATAACATGTAGAAGATTTTTCACAAATTTTCCAAATATTCCTCTTGTTTGGAGTTGTAGAATAAAATATCATCAAGGAATTCTACTACAAACTATCCAAGGTAAGGTGATAAAACCTTATGAATCAGTATGACAACCACACAAAGAGATGACTCTCTTTTCCTCCCAACCATATGCCTCTATATATATCTCTATCCAAGGGACCACCCAAAAAGGCAAGTGGATACTAACCATCCAAGTGTTAGCCATGTAACTAAGTGTGTGCCAAGTGTCCTAGTTAACTAGAGTCAACTCAAGTGGATGCTTCTAGAAGGCTCTAGAGCTCTTGGGACAAAAAACTCTCCCATGACTCTTATAGGAATTTGAACCCAAGACCTCTTCCTTCTCATCCATATGACTTAACCACTAGGCCTAGAACCTTTGCTTGTCTAAACCGCATTAGCACTTTTACTTAAGTCTACTATCAATACTTCTGCCCTACAATTGAATGAACAAATGATGTCCAATCTCAGATCCATCTAAACCTAACGGGTCCTAATGTCCTAAACTTACTTTATCACATTCGTCCTCCCTTGGGAAACATTTTTTCCTAAAAATAGAGCTATATAAATACTCTAGGAATCCCCCAAGGCATCATGAATAGATTTTACATGATCATCTTTGTGTGTTGTTTCCCCATATCTTTCCCCTTAAGAAGTTTCATAAAAGATAATCTTAAAGGTGAGAAACCATCTGGGTGGTGTCTAGTATCTCCCGTAGATACTTAACTTAAAAAATATCACTCCCATGATGCAAAAATCATCCAAATAATCTTAGTCTATATGATGCATCCTCTTTGGAGTAACAATATTAAAGAAAAAGTACAAGTGCCAAGCTATATAAGCTTGACCATACCTCAAGGAAGATAATAAACCATGAAATCCTCTAAATATAGAACAATCCCGTAAGAAAAGTGACTCAAATCTCTTCTAGAACTAAGATGGTAGACTTGCCCTTATTTCTCTCAAGGTATTCATATCCTTGAGTGTCGTTACAAGTGATAGATTTTACCTAGGCCATCCTTGTGTTCTATTCAAATCCATAATCCTAGCTCTCATAAAAGAATTCCTTGGAAGTAAAATGAATCTTCTATACCTCACTAACCAAAAAGTCCTTGTTTCTCATCCATAAACTTGGACTAATGTTCTATTGGAAGAGCATCAAAAATGTCAATGGACTACATTGTTGTCTAAGAAATCGAAATACGACTCCATGTGGGTATTTCCCTCAACACCCCATAGTCTCTAGTACTAAGAGACTCTCTTTGAAGGTTCCTTACCTTCACTAGCTATAGAGTTGAATTACTCACTCTTTGGGCTCCTATCATATGTGCCCCTTAGTATCTTGAAAAGAATCCATGAAACTCTAGAGAAGATTCAAGGATCTTCTCTCAGGTAGAAATGAATAGGATTATTTCCCATCATACAAAGATAAAATTTTGGATATCAAATAATATCCCACTACTTAATAAGAGTGTATACTATATCCCTCTACTTAACAACTCTGTATGGTACTTCTTTGTTTTTCATTATTTTAAAATTAGCATACCATGGGTAATGTTGCAAAGATGTATGAGAGTGGATATGCATTTTATTCCTTTCATTCCTCAAATGAAGATGTATAATTCTTTCATGAAAGCCTAAATAAAAATAATTTAAACATTCCTATAATTCATCTTTATTATCATGCATATGCGCCAAACTATGCATCATGCAACCAAATTAAATAAGAGAAAACAAGAAATGAAGAGTAAAGGGGTCTTCCTTGTGATGATCCAATGATTCAATGGCTTTTCCATGTTGCAAGAGATGCTTTGCATCCATCCTTCCATCTATTATAGTCCCTTGATGCCTTGAGATGCACTTGCATCTGCTCCACCTATCCTTTTTCTCTCTTAGTAAGCAAATATAATGTTTCCCATCAACATTGGGGCATAAAAATAAATGTTTACAAGAGCACAAAAATATGTTAATATAAATTTTCTTGAGGCACCTGGATGTGCCAAATATATAAATATCCCTAAGGCATCTGGATGTGCCAAAAACACAAAAATGTGCTAATATAAATTTCCTGAGGCACATAATGTGCCACACATACAAAATTATAAGATTAAGTAGGAATTTCCTACTTTTACAAGATTAAAACATGGTTGTTGAGAACAAATTCTCTATAAAGACATGCTAAATCTCCTTTGTTTCCATTGATCTTCATATAATTTAAGATAGTATGAGACATGATTTTCAACAAGCTAAAAAGCAACATAATTGAACACTCAAGTGAAGAGTGGCATCTGTCCAAAATTGACTAGCTATTAGGTTGTCACCAATTGGAAAACATGTTTGAAGTGGCTATTTTGGATGCTCTCTAAAGTCAACTTTGAGATAGATTCTCAACTTTGAATCTATATTCATATAGAAAATACTTCAAATGACATGTATAAACAAAAATCATATGAAACCTTTCCAAAGGGGTCAAAAATGCCCTCCTACATGATTTGCACCATATGGTACCTTTCCAAAGGGGTCAAAAATGCCCTCTGTTGATATATTTAGGTAGTGATGTGTGTGAACACACTAGGACCGCTGGGGCACTTTTTTCCCTCTTTAGGAGGTTTTTTTCCCCCGGCTTGTATATACGCCTATTGCCCTAATGGGCTACTTATCTTTGTACATTCTCAAGTGAGGAATCTGGAAATGAGAGTCAAAGTGATGAGGAGTCACCACTTTGGAAGTGCACTGCTATGAGAAGTAAAAGTTACAAAAAATTCTTATTGAGCAGAGAAGTCTTTAAGGGAGAAAGGAAGGTTGAGGATGAGAGCTATATCCACAAAATTTTGATAATGAGGAGTTTGAGCCCTATGGCTGGAATCAAATATTGCCTACATTAGATGTAGCAAATAATGAATATGTGGGAATCAAATCTCAAGATGAGGAGGGATATGATGTATTTCATGTAGGATTAAGAATGGTGAGTATGTCACAATTGGAAAACTCTCAAAGCGAACCCACACTCCAAGTTTGTGACAAAACTCAATTCTTAGAAGGAATACATGCTCAAGATGCCATAAAAGATAAAATATCAAAAACCTACAAGCAATGTGTACATAAGGAGATCAGTAAAGATCCAAAGCTTGAAAATAGTAAGAAAATGAAGGAAGATGAGAAAATTAGAGAAGAAGAACAATGAGGTGGAGGATAGAATACTTCTTAAGATGAAACCAAAAAGGGACAAAAAGAAACGGGAATCTTATGAAAATGAGGAACAGACAAAAAAGGTGCTTACTCAGGAGGAGGGAGAAGAAAGGCATATTGTCATAGCAAATCATATGACAAATCAAGAAGAGCAAGCATTGGTCAAATTGGCTAAAGAGTATAGGGACGTGTTTGCATACAGTTATAAGGATTTGAAAGGTATAGATCCAAAAACTTGTGAACACAAGATTCCTATCACTCCAGATGCAAAACCTAGCAAACAGAGATACTATAAATTTAATGATAAATACTCTACCAAGATAAAGGATGAGATTGATAAATTATTGGCTGCCAAGTTCATTTATGAAATTGAGTATACTGAATGGATATCTCCTATAGTTGTTGTTCCCAAGAAAAATGGAAAACTTAGGGTTTGTATTAACTTGAAAAAAGTTAATGCAACAACTATAATGGATAGCTACCCATTGCCAATAACTGATCATCTCTTGGAGAGAGTAGCTCGAAAGGAGGTTTATAGTTTCTTGGATGGATTTTTTGGATATACCCAAGTTCCCATTGCTTTGGAAGATTAACTAAGACAACATTTTCCACTGAATGGGGAATATATGCATTTACGGTGATGCCTTTTGGGTTAACCAATGCACCAACCTGTTAGAGGGCCGCCGAACCAGGACGGATGAACCCGGACAGGTGCCGTAAAAAGTGAATTCGCGGAAACATTGTAGCAGACTTCTATTTAAAGCGCACAAAGGAAAGCGGTAAAGACCGGCAGTTTTTGGGAAGAGTCTCTGCTTCTGTTGGGTATTGTAGTGAGTGGGTTGATTAAGTCTCGAGCTGAGGTGTTTGGAGATTACAAGTGCAGCATTGTGTGTATGTATTCTGTTCAGTCGGTTTACTGAGTTCGTTTGGGAAACTGCGAGTATCCTGTTTGAGACTGTGTGTAAGGTATTGATGAGAATATTGAGTTCTGTTCTATTCTGTTCGCATCTAACTATTCTACTATCCCTTTTGTCGTGCCGAGTTCTATTCGGTAGTCTTGAGTTGTGAATCTGTTTGATGGTAAGTATATGCGGTTCTGGATTTCTTCACGGAATAAGTGTGGTTTATCATCCTTCGAGAGACTGTGTAAGGTCGAAGTGAACCATTTGCATTTTAGCATTTTTTGGATTAAGTAACCTGATTCGATACAATAGTCTGCGTTCACTGAGGATTCCGATCTCAGGAAGGGCTTGTATCGGTAAGGGTCTGTACGTGAACAGAAGCATTGGTAAGTTTTTGATGAATTAACTGTGGTAGGAACTTGTTGCTTGAGTCGGTATACGATAAGTTTGCATAACCTCGATTATAGCTGTCTGTTATAGTATTGTTCGGTATACCTATCTGATACACGGAAGTAGCATATTGAGTAGTATTCGATTAATGAAATTGAGTATTCTACTAGTTATAAGTCAGAACAGGACCTCTGCTCTATTACTATAGCAGATTCAGTCCAGAAGTCATAAGTTTTCGCATGACGAATAGTTGTCAGTAGTCAGAATCAACCACTGAGCTAAGACGTGATGGAGTATTTATGAGTATGTGAAAAGTTGGGAAAATAGTACAGGGCCTCTGTCTAACAGACCCCTACCACTCCCAAGAACCCACGTGGCCAAGAGAACGATCGCGGTTAAAGATTTGGAACCAAGTGAAAGAGAAGCATTTGAATAGAACGTAAAGTAACGCTTAATCCGTATCAGTTTAACCTATAACTCATTTTACATTTAACATTTGGCGCCGTCTGTGGGAAAGTGGCAACTGTTTAACAATCTCTGCGGTAAAGTAGTATTTAAATACGAGTTACTTGCGAGAAAGTGGCATTAGAGTGCTAAGTGGTTTGTAAGAAGCAAGTATCCAGTAACATGTGATTTACTGACAGTAGCAACAGACCCAGATTGTTGCAAACTGCTCAGATAATATCACTGGGCAATGACACATGCCGGTTACTCGGTCTGGTGAAACGTATCCTAGGACCCAGACGACGGGAACAAGAAAAGTACAAAAAACAACTCTAGAAGAAGAAGGTATTACGCGACCAGACTCAGTGGTCGAGCAAGTTAAGGACGCTAGAATTAATTCCGGTCATATTCCGGTGGAACGATCAGTGCCTTTGGTACATGCTGGTGTCACCTCGACCCAGCCTAACCAAAGTACAGTAATTCTAGAATCTATCAATACGCCGCTGGAAATTAGACAAACTCTAGGAAAAGAAATCAGTAAAAGCGAAAAAACGCTACAGTCTGGTAGACTGTTAGCTCATTCCGGTGATATTCCGGTGATAGAAACACCAGCTGGCGGTCAAGGATTAGCATTTGCTGCAGAATCCTCAGCCAGACCCGCGTGTCTGGAAGAAAGATTTCGGATATTGGACATCCAGAAAGAAGGAGAGCTATTCAAAGCAGAGATCCGAAGTATCCTGCGCAAAAACAGCACACCGGAAGGCACGCCGTCCGGCGATCCAGATTCTGATAGTTCAACTAATCAACCTCAAGATAGAGGACCGGAGACACCTACGATGAACGAACAACAACAACAATAACAGTTAGGTCAACCAAGGCTGCCTCCAACAGGAGTAACCTACACGAAATTTGGTGGATTCCCAGGAGATGACCCGGATGCTCACGTACGCACTTTCGAGATCAGTTATGCAGTCCTCAACCATCCACCGGATCAGGCATACAAAGCCATTGTTTTTCAATCTACTCTGGTCAATGAAGCGGCTAGATGGCTTACGGAATACGACATTAATCATTTCGGTACCTATGATGCAGTACGGGATGCCTTTCTACAACGATTCAGATTAAAGAAGAACCCTGCTGAAATCTTTGATTATCTACAGAACAATCGACAGAAGGCAAATCAGACTGTCCAGGAATATGCTACTCTCTTCAGAACACATCTACGGCAGATACCACAGGCACATGCCAATCTACCTGATGACGTCATCACTCAATGGTTTATCAATGGCTTAAACCCGCAATTGAAGCAGATCATGATTATTAGATGTGTTGGAGCAATGACATTGGATGAAGTCATCGCTATGGCTTTGCAACTGGAATCCAAGGTTGGTGGATTTTCAGAAGACTTGGAATGGTTAAGGACAAACAAAAATATGACTGAAGATATAACCAGGCAAGTATACTGCACCACGTGCAAAAATTCAGGGCATACAAGTGCTAACTGTGCGCTAAATCAAACATTCTGTGCTATCTGTAACACTGCCGGACACTCCACCGGAAATTGTGTCTACAATGCTAGAATACAGGGAACAGCAACAGTCAATGCTGTTATTCAAGAACATGGGCAGGCAGCAAATCACTATGTACCTCCGCAACTGAGAAACAATCAACCACAAGGATATCGGAACTACCGAGGACAAAGGAACAACAATTATAATGCCAACCGATGGCAGAACGGACCACCACCGGAAAACCCCAATTTACCACCACCACGCTGTCATTTTTGTGGTGAATTC
Source organism: Ceratopteris richardii (assembly GCA_020310875.1). Classification (NCBI taxonomy): domain Eukaryota; kingdom Viridiplantae; phylum Streptophyta; class Polypodiopsida; order Polypodiales; family Pteridaceae; genus Ceratopteris; species Ceratopteris richardii. The sequence goes on along the minus strand of CM035423.1, from coordinate 170,421,336 downwards.
GGACACATTAGAAGATATTGCAAAGACGCAGCTGAGTATGATCAAAGGAAGAAGGAGCGGCAAAACCCAATGGCCAATATGGTACAAATTACTCCGGTAGAAACACAAACTGCTACAGTCCAGACCCGATCAGGTAAACAACTGCAACCAGCAGCAGAAGTATTTGAACCAGGGATACGAGAACAACATAGGATGTATACCAAGGCTAGTCACTGGACCGCTACAGAACCACCAGTGTTCCCAGAACCCATTCCAGTGACTCAGACCTCCGCAGCAAAGGAAGGAATGCAACAAAAAGAAGCAGCAGTAGAACAACCATCAGCAGAAGACATAACAGCAGATACTTCAGCAACAGTAGAAACTTCAAGTTCAAAAGAGCAGGATAACCAATCTCAACAGGCCTGGGAAATTTTATCCAAGGCATCTATCACCCTACCTCTCGGCCAACTTTTGACGTTAGTACCTGGAATCCGGCAACAGTTTCAACAACATTTTACCCCGGCACCCTCTTGCATTCCAGCAACCGCTGCAGTTCAACCAGAATCTGATTCTACGGTTGATCATGCAGTGCCTTTGATTACAGTATGGTATAAGAATCAGAAGATCACGCAGGTATTAATTGACGGAGGCTCCGACGTAAACATTGCAACCGCAGCATTATGTAAAAAGCTAGGCTGGACCGAAATCGAACCAATTCAATTCTTCGTCAGAATGGCTGATCAATCTAGAGTCCATCCCGTAGGACTTGTACGGAATGTACCCATTACTCTACAAGGTACGACTTTCAAAATGACTTTTGTTATACTAGATCTACCCAAATCCACCTTGGATTACAACCTTCTTTTCGGCCGACCTTGGCTGAAGCATGCAAAGGTACTACAGGACTGGTCTGCGCAAGAGCTCACCTTCAAGGATGCCAATCGTAAATATGTAGTAAAACTAGATGCTATACAACCCTGCGAACTTCACGCCAGACCTTATCTCGCTGAACCAGTTCATATGTTAGATGGACTATCAGATGATGAAGAAGAGCAATTTCTGAAAAATAATGCCGATTTAATGTCTCTAGGAACTGTTGATCTACAGTCTGTCATTAATAACTGGAACACTTCAGTTTGCACAGTAGTAGCTATCACCAAACAGTCTGACCAAGCAGATACTGAATTACAACCATTATTCAAGCCAATAGAGGATACAGAGAACCCACAACAATTTTATGTCCCTGAAGACCAGTTGATCACGTACAATCTGGGAGACAAGGATAATCCTCGACCTGTAAAAATAAAGCAAAACTTACCGGAAATTTTTCAGGCTAATTTGATTCAGCTCCTTCGAGAATTCTCAGACGTCTTTGCATGGGATTACAAAGATATGAAAGGATTAGACCCGCGCATATATCAGCACAGAGTCATGCTGAAGCCTGAAGCTAAACCGAATAGGCAGCCCAGTTATCGGATGAATCCCAATTATGTCTCTCAGGTAAAAGACGAACTTGACAGATTGTTAAAAGTAGGATTCATCGTACCAGTAGAACATGCTGAATGGATTTCACCAATTGTGATTGTGCCAAAGAAAAATAAGCAACTACGAATCTGTGTAGATTACCGAAAATTGAATGCAGCAACAGTACCAGATCCTTTCCCGATCCCTTTTTTGGATACCATGCTTGATAGGGTAGCAGGCCACGAAATGTATTCATTCTTAGACGGATACAGTGGGTACAATCAGGTTAGAATGGCTGAAGAAGATATACCTAAAACTGCTTTCATTACCAATTGGGGTGTCTTCGCCTGCACCGTAATGTGGTTCGGATTAAGAAATGCACCAAGCACATTTCAGCGATGTATGCAGGAGATATTTTCTCCTTATCTCACTTCATTTATGCAAGTATATCTTGACGACTTCTCGATCTTTGGGAAGATGATAGCACATTTAAGTCATTTACGATGTTGTTTTCAAAAATGTAGAGAATATAGACTCTGTCTTAACCCAAACAAATCCGTGTTTGCGGTTTCATGTGGCAAACTACTTGGGCATATTGTATCTGCGCAAGGTATCCGAGTAGACCCAGATAAAATTTCGGCAATTTTAGAAGCCCCGATACCCGCAACTCCAAAAGAAGTAATGCGTTTCATGGGTCAAATATGGTGGCATGGCAGACACTTACGATGGCTTGCCCACCTAGCAGTACCATTAAACAGGCTAATCACAAAAACTCCCCGACAGTTTGAATGGACTGAAGAATGCCAAACTACATTTGATCGGCTCAAGTATCTCTTGACATAAGCTCCAATTTTACAACCACCGGACTGGGACAATCCGTTCCATGTTTTTGTCGACGCTTCAGATATTGCAATTGGCAGTATTCTGATGCAGCAAACAGATAAGTGGTTTCGCCCTGTTTATTACGCCAGTAGAAGGCTTGCACCGGCAGAAAAGAATTACTCCACTACTGAAAGAGAATGCCTAGGATTGATTTACTCAATCAAAAAGTTCAGACATTTTTTATTAGGCCGGAAATTTACCTTTCATGTGGATCATGCTGCCCTTGTTTATCTAGTAAGAGAGCAGCATTTAGGTGGACGATTAGCACGATGGGTGCTACTTTTACAAGAATTCGACTATGACATCATTCACTGACCCGGAAAAGCACATACCCTAGCAGATTTCTTATCTCGCCTGGATTCCGGTGAAGCTCCGCTGGGCATAGATGACACGACTCCTGCGATTTATAATGCTGAACCACTATCCAATGAGACGGCTCAGCCACAAGCACCATCTACATACTATGATCAGAATCTAACTTTTCTCACTGAAGGATGCTTCCCATCTGAGACGACCAAGGTAGTTCGAAGGAAATTAGCAGTCTTTAGCCGCCGATTCCGGCTAGTAGGAGGAGAACTATATTATGCAGATCATACCGGAATCTTACTTCGCTGTATTCCACCTCATGAGGTTAATTCAGTTATCACTTTGGCGCACTCAATTCCTTCTGGTGGCCATTTTGCAGTAGACTTAACTCACCGAAAAATTCTACAAGGAGGACTCTGGTGGCCAACGATGTACAGAGATGTCGCACAGTTTGTTAAACAATGTGATACTTGTCAAAGAACTGGTCAGCCTTTGCAAAGGCATCTTTTTCCGCTGCAACCCATCTTACCACTCGAACCATTTCAGAAATGGGGATTAGATTTTATCGTTCCAATCACACCCCCAGCAATCCTCAGTAACAACAGATACATACTAACCTGTACAGACTATGCAACAAGATGGGCAGAAGCGTGGGCTTTACGATCTGCTACAGCGGTTACGGTAGCAAAATGTCTACTCACGGATGTCTTCCCACGATTTGGCTTACCCCTGGAAATTGTCTCAGATCAAGGCACTCACTTGGTGAACAATTTAATGAAGGCCCTTACACAATCATTCCAGGTCACACATAACTTTAGCTCTCCTTATTATCCACGTGCCAATGGATTGGCCGAAAGTACAAACAAATCACTTTTGAATATCCTCCGGAAATTGATCATGGAAGCACCGGAAAGATGGGATCAACTACTACCTGCAGTATTATGGGCATACCGAACTACATATAAGGTAACAACAGGCTTGACACCTTTCAAACTAGCTTATGGTTTAGAAGCAATAGCACCTATGGAATTAGTCATCCCAAGTCTGCGTGTAGCAATCACTCAGAAAATGCTACCAGAATATTCACTAACAGCAAGAATGGACGCACTCAGAGAACTTGATGAGCACCGATGGCTCAGTTTTTTAACTATGCGCGAAGTACAACTAAGGCAAGCCAAGACACACGATCGATATTTGAAGACTCCAATCTTTTCGATAGGCCAGCTTGTACTCTTCTATAATGCAAAATCGGATAGAGCAGCAGGAAAATTCAAACTACGATGGTTCGGCCCTTTCAAGATCTCAGAACAAATCGGTCCGGCAACTTTTCGGTTGACTACGTTGACCGGAAATCCACTTCCAAAGGTAATCAATGGGTCGAAGCTGCGGCCGTATTATCCCACTACTAGTACGCATTAAATTATTCGGCGGCGAACCGCGTTTTGTATAAATTTTTGCGTTTTTCTTTTTTCTTTTCTCCCTTTTTAGTAGTGTTTTGTACGAATCTTTATGTTACCAGCTGCCTCTCCCTACCGGTCACTCAAGCACACATGCCAGCATGCAAACAGTACCTTTCCCGCACCGCACAATGATACCCACCCCCCTTCCCCCCCACCGTGTTCTCCTTATTTAACCCCCTCGGTTGCGCCATAACACTATTGTGTTCTCGAGACTATACGTATTATCCTTGTCTTCTGTGTTACCTGTAAGTGTGCTTGTGAATACCATGGAAGCGCTAGCCAACTACACTACTTTCCGTGATGGTATCCCGATAGACCTCGGCGAATACCTGCGCTGCAGAGGATTGGCCAACTTCGCTGAGTTGCCCTAGCACTCAGTGGAAGCCCATCCCTTCTCCGCGCAAATCATCCACGCCATTGCCCAATTCCCCATCACCGAACGACAGTGGGTCTTCCCTTCCATCCCATATAGAACTATCATCACCTTCCAAGCCTTCTCGACAGCCTACCGCCTCACCCCGCAAGGACGCGAAAATGGCCCTAGCATCCCTGTCGCTCGCATGACCGAACTCTTTCCCCGCTCCTCATCAAACGAATATGCCATTCTCTGCCGCCCAGAACCCGAACGATCCGCCCTACAGTTCCTCGTAGCAATCCCTCAACCTGCAAAAACGAACCTACGACATCTCTCGCCCCTTCTATTCCGCCCTAGAGTTAGCCACCCGCGAACCTGTCAACTTTTCCTCTTATTTTTTCCAACGAATCCATAAGGAATCCGTCGCTATAGTAAAACAACTCCAGAAGGGCAGCTCTCCGCGCTCTCGCCTTCCCCACATCATCTCCTTCCTCTTCCCAACCATTCTCGCCGCACAACCCCCACCCACAGGCCCAGCACTTAGGCACGAAGAATCAACACAACCACTCGAGGAAACTGAAGAAGACGACGAAGAGATCAATCAACTCTTCCGCACGAAGCGAATTCGGATCAGCTCTTCAGAAAGTGAAGTCCAAGGATCCGCCGGAAAGAAACACGACGCCGAAGAAGATAAGCAAGAAGAAACTTACCACGACACCGCCACTTCAATACACAACGACACTTCGACAGAGCAACAAAACCAGCAAAACCAAGCAGATACAGAGATACTGTCCACCGAAAAGGAATCTGAGCATCAACAGGATGAACCGGAAACCGCCACAAAAGCACTGGATGAACTTATTGCGGCCATCAATCATACAGAAGCCGAACAACAGACCGTTGCAAAGGTAACTACGATTGACTCTGTTCTGCCTACCCCACCTGTCAACCCCAACCTCCCACCAGAACCATCCCGCCGACCCGGTCCTGAACCTACACCCTCCTCCTCTTCCTCCCCTAACTACTCTCCGCCAAACTCCCAAAACCTACTCATCGATACCTCCTCTCAGCCTCGTCAACCACCACCACCACCACCCACCGTATTTTCGGAACTAGCCTCCATGGGGCAGTTCCTCATGCAGTTATCACACCAGCTGCCCATACAGTTTAAGGAAACCACGGACAACCTGAAGGCCGAATACCAATACAAGGTCGACGTCCTGGAAGCTGACATCACCCCCCTCCAGGAAGAAATAGAAGCCACAAAGATTGAGAACCATCAGCTCCAGACGCAGTTAGCAGAGCTCCAAGCCAAATTCTTGGCAGAACAGACCCTAGTAGAGCAACGAGATACAGCCATTGAGCAACTTGCAGCCAAAGATCGACTCCTACACGCCGCGCATGAAGAAATCCGCGCCCTGAAGGCCACCATCCACGAAAATGAAGATATCAACGCCTCCCTCGAAGAATTGATCGCAGAGACAAAGACTCAATTACAGGAGTCCATCCAGAAGAATCAGGATCAACAGAAAGAAACCGAACAAATCCAAGAACAGTTACGGCGAGCCGAAGAATGCGCAAATGAAGTTAACAGTATCCTAAAACGCCAGCTGATACGGGAAGGACAATACCTCAAGGATATCGACAAGACGCGCAGAGAACGAGATGCATTTAAGAAAACTCTTGATTTCCAAACCCAGCAGTTTGAACGCCAAGACAACCAACTGCGCAACCAGAAGGAATATATTGCAGAGCTGAAGACCAAACTGGACGAAATGAAGACTTCCAGGGACGCCCCACTATCCAACGATTTCTATCTACAGGAAGCTTTTGTGAAGACCCAGGCCGAGAATGTGCTCACCGAAGCAATCGCACTTAGCTCTGCTAGAATAGATGCGCAGCTTCTAGAGCCTGATACGCTAAAACAACTATTAGAAACTCTTAAGAAAAAGATAGCTCAAACATTTAGATCGGCTAGGAGTATGTATCTCGAAGGTCTCATCGACGAATAAGTATATTCGCCCATCCAAATTCATAATGTATGAATATGATAATCAACTTTTGGTTTTCTGACATTTTTGCACATGAAAAGTCTTGTTCAGTCTAGCACCAATCTACAGTATAACACGCGGCATAATGATTTTTACTCTGATACAAATATTATCAAGGAAGGGAAGAGTCATGTCCTACTGACATACAATCAGTAGAGCAAATGGCCATTCAAGCACCGGTGTTTATAAAATACGTATACAGAGCACAGCATTCTTCATTAGTATTCTTTGAGATTCAGCGCCAATTAGCAACTTCCAGCATATTCTTCTCAGCAATCCTTAACCAAGCATGTCAGAATCTGACATTCTCCGCTGGCAACTCAGAAAGCGCGCCCATACGCAGACCCATGTGGTAACGACAACAGATACTACCCTACAAGATGAAGCAGATGACGCAGTAACTTCTGCATCAGAAAAGACTCAGCATAAATTCTCCACCGAATTTAAAATCGAGCTCGACATAAAATCGCAAAAGAATGAAGACTGGCTACGAAAGATAGGGCTCCTCCAGTTTGCCCAATTACCGTGGAAACAATGGATTGCTAATGACGATGCAGAGGACCAATTACATACCATGCGACAAACCAGCGGCTACATTCTCAATCAGGTACGATTTTCGCCCCAGCTCGTCTCAGCCGCATTTAAACTACCACTCTATGATGGCGCCCGATATCTTAAATGTTCAAATGAGGACCTGAGGAAGGAATTTGGCGACTGTGAAGGCCCCCGACGGTATTACATGTTGAAAAACGCCACCTATCACCGACGAGAATAATTTAAATGGTATTTAGAAAAGCTTTGTTTACTAGTAAAATTCGACTTAATGTCGAAAGAAAATTTTTCCCCCCTATTACATGCCGAAGAAGGAGGTCCGGTTAGCTGGACACATTGGCTCTATAACCACCTCTACGCACAAATCATTGTCGGGGATAAGAGAAGATCCCACACCAACAGCAGACTAGCAGTCTATTTAGCTGCTATATTTAATTTTGTCCAATCTGTAAAGGATAAGCAGCTACACTGGTCCCCCCCTTTTTATTCCAGTGAACATGATCAAATAAATTCAGAACACCACACAGAGCCTGAGGAAGCAGCTCAACCCTCCACCTCGTCTGCATCTTTCTTTCACACAGGTAACAGCGCACAGAATCAGACAGTAGGGACGCCGTTTTGGCTGTCCATTAAACGACGAATGGCAGACAATCTGCCAACTGCCAGTCCAGAGCAAGCACCGGACGACCCCCAACCCGATTTTGTCATAAGGATGCAAAACCAACTTCAAGAGGTTTCTCAATATTTACGGCAACAAGAACAAGCGATTCAGCATAAAAACGAGTTATTATTGGCCACGATGACTAAGTCCAATTCAGTAATGACACAGATGCAAAAAGAATTGGATGACAAAGAAGCTTTAATACAGGTATTACAGAGTAACAACCGGCATCTAATGGCAGAATTAATCACCGCAAAAAAGTGTGTCCAAGACTTTAATCAGTGGCAGCAAACTATCCAAACACAAATTCAAACCGAAATGTCAAGTTTTTCTACCCTGAATGCTCACCTGCAAGCCGAAAATGAAATTTTGCAGTCAAGGATACAAGTGTTGCACGAGTTCGAAAGGCAGATATTAAAAGATGAGGGCGTAGAACTAAATGCCACATTGATGAAAAATGTGGACATAGACTTATTAAAACAACAGTTGGATAGCCGTGTTCAAAATAGCTGGACACTTTTTCGCAGGAGGTGGCTGGCTATACTTGTTCCGCCACTAGAACAAGTGCGGTCAGAAAGGATTGGGGAGTCAAACCCTGGTATGGACCGACAGACAGTGCAAAAGGATGTTGCAGACAGTAATGCACCTGCGGGTTCGAGTCCACCATGCGTGCCAGTGTTAGAGGGCCGCCGAACCAGGACGGATGAACCCGGACAGGTGTCGTAAAAAGTGGATTCGCGGAAACATTGTAGCAGACTTCTATTTAAAGCGCACAAAGGAAAGCGGTAAAGACCGGCAGTTTTTGGGAAGAGTCTCTGCTTCTGTTGGGTATTGTAGTGAGTGGGTTGATTAAGTCTCGACCTGAAGATTACAAGTGCAGCATTATGTGTATGTATTCTGTTCAGTCGGTTTACTGAGTCCGTTTGGGAAACTACGAGTATCCTGTTTGAGACTGTGTGTAAGGTATTGATGAGAATATTGAGTTCTGTTCTATTCTGTTCGCATCTAACTATTCTACTATCCCTTCTGTCGTGCCGAGTTCTATTCGGTAGTCTTGAGTTGTGAATCTGTTTGATGGTAAGTATATGCGGTTCTGGATTTCTTCACGGAATAAGTGTGGTTTATCATCCTTCGAGAGACTGTGTAAGGTCGAAGTGAACCATTTGCATTTTAGCATTTTTCGGATTAAGTAACCCGATTCGATACAATAGTCTGCGTTCACTGAGGATTCCGATCTCAGGAAGGGCTTGTATCGGTAAGGGTCTGTACGTGAACAGAAGCATTGGTAAGTTTGTGATGAATTAACTGTGGTAGGAACTTGTTGCTTGAGTCGGTATACGATAAGTTTGCATAACCTCGATTATAGCTGTCTGTTATAGTATTGTTTGGTATACCTATCTGATACACGGAAGTAGCATATTGAGTAGTATTCGATTAATGAAATTGAGTATTCTACTAGTTATAAGTCAGAACAGGACCTCTGCTCTATTACTATAGCAGATTCAGTCCAGAAGTCATAAGTTTTCGCATGACGAATAGTTGTCAGTAGTCAGAATCAACCACTGAGCTAAGACGTGATGGAGTATTTATGAGTATGTGAAAAGTTGGGAAAATAGTACAGGGCCTCTGTCTAACAGACCCCTACCACTCCCAAGAACCCACGTGGCCAAGAGAACGATCGCGGTTAAAGATTTGGAACCAAGTGAAAGAGAAGCATTTGAATAGAACGTAAAGTAACACTTAATCGGTATCAGTTTAACCTATAACTCATTTTACATTTAACAAACCACATTCCAGAGGTTAATGTGTCATGTGCTCAAAGATTTTCTTAGAACCATGATGGAGAATTATGTAGATGATCTATGTACTTTTTTAGATAAAAGGCAAAGTCATCTACAGGGGTTGGAAAACATATTCAAGAAATGTAGAACCTATAGAGATGAGAGTAAACTTAAAGTAATTGTGGACTTACCAAAGACAATTAATTTGAAAGAACTCCAAGCCTTCATAGGTCACTATGGATACTATAGGAAACTTGTGCATAAATTTGTAGATATTGCAAAACCTCTTTATGCACTAATCACAAAATTTGAATGGACCCAAGAATGTGACAAAGCCTTTGAAACCCTAAAAACCTTGTTTGGTTACATCACCCATTTTGAAACCCCATAGTGGGATCAAATTTTTCATGTCCATGTTGATGCCTCTAATTTTACTTTAGGATGTGTTCTTGCACAACCTATTGAAGGGAGCAAGTTGGATTTTCCAATTGCTTATGATAGTAGGCAATTGAACCAAGCTGAGAGGAATTATACAAACACTAAGAGGGAGGGATTAGGAATGGTATTTACTGTAAAAATGTATAGGCATTATCTTCTGGCCAACAAGTTCAAATTTTTTGTGGATCACCATGCACTATTATACTTGGTGAATAAACCTTGCCACATAAGAAGAATAGTGAGATGGTTGTTACTTCTCATGGAATTTTATTTTGAAGTGGTAGTGAGGCAAGGGGAAACACATATGAGAGTAGACCATTTGTGTAGGATACATACCAAAGAAAAAGAATCTCCTATAGATGATGAGTTGCCAGATGCTTACCTATTAAGGTAGAAAGCATTCCTAATTGGGAAACAACATTAGTACGTTTGTTGACTATTAGACCTTGTAGGACAACGAATAGCAAAACACATCTTCTATTGCAAAGCAAAAGCTTTGTGTTACTTTTTGGACACGTATATCATGTGAATCACATTGGTGTTTTGGAATACTGCACTCCAGAAGAGTAGCAAACAAGTTATCTAGAGAAAGATCACTGTTGGAACCCATGTACACATGCTTCCAAATTGGTCACTCTACATAACTTAGCCAGAATGAGTGTTCATTGGCCTACAAAGACACAGGATGTGGAAAGATATATTTCTAAGTGTTCAAAGTGTCAAAATCTAGACCATATGGACATTGTGACTTTATATTGGTTTCAAAAAAACCCTGATTGAAGTACACATATAGTGGATGAATTAAGAAACCCACAAACAATTGAAACTATGAAACTTAATGCAGACTCTAGAAAATTGAAGGAAATAACCAAGGAATATCAGCTCATAGGAGACCAGTTGTACAAGAAAGATATAGATGGATATTTGAGAATCTATGTCCCTGAGGAAAAATACATGGAAATGTTATAGATGGCCCACTCAAGAGTAGTAGGAGGTCACTTTTCAGGTGAGAGAACTGCTAAACTGATCCTATATTCTAGATTTTGGTGGCCAACTCTTTTTCCACATGCCAAAACATTTGTGAAAAGGTGTGACTTATGTTAGAAAGCAAGCCAACCTAGTAGAAGAGATGACATGCAATTGACACCATTAATTTCTGCAAGAGCTTTTGGCAAATGGGGATTAGACTTCATTGGACCAATACATCATCCAGCTAAAAGTTATCATGCTGAATACATCATTGTAGCCACTCATTATCTCACTAAGTGGGCAGAAGCGAGGGCTACAAGGAAAAATGATGCTCATACTGCAACAAAATTTCTTTATGAGAATATAATCACCAGATTTGGATTACAAATTGAATTGGTAAATGATAGGAGAACTCATTTCCTTAACTATGTTATTCAAAACATCACTGATCATTTTATGATTATTCATAGAAAATCAGCCCCTTATCATCCTCAAGCGAAAGGATTGGCAAAAAGTACAAATAAAGTACTTTGCACTATATTCTCAAAACTTGTAAATCCAAATAGAACTAATTGGGATCTGCAACTCCATCATGTTCTATGGGCTTATAGAGTGGCATACAAAACTGCATTGACAGTGGGAAATTAGCTAAAATGGTATAGACATGAGTTGTCAGAAAGAGTTTTGGAGTTAGAGAAGCTAGGAGCTTCAAGACTTCAAGTATTCATGAGAATCTATGTAGATAAGAAGAGGCAAAAGGCATATCATGACATTCATATTAGAGATAAAGATTTGCAAGTAGGAGACTTGGTATTATCCTACACTTTGAAAGAACACGGGAAGAAACTTTAGAAGAGAGGACATGGACCTTATATCATTCATCAGATAAGCAACAATGGTGCACTCCAATTGGCAAACATAGATGGAGAAGTCATGCCAAACTTCATAAGTGGATGTAGAGTGCAGAGATATAATCAAAACCTTTGACCACCCAGGAGAGGAGGAGATTGCATCAAGCTCAACATAAGAGAAATGAAGAAGAAAGGATGAGGTATGAGGCTCAACAAGAAGGTAAGGAAAAAATGAGAAAATCTAAACAAATCAAAGAGGTATTGATATGTGAAAGACCTTTAGGAAAGTGAGAGAAAATTTCCCTATAATTTTGATGAACTTTCAAGAAGAAGAAATTATGGTTTTAATAGACTCTGGGTCACAATTAAGTCTAGTTAGTACTAAGTTGCTAAATAGGTTAAATGCAAAAAGAAAGATGAATAAAACCCTGATAAAAAAACCTTATATGGGCACATAGTTCAAACTCTATCTACACAAACAATCATAGTTGAATTTGACCAAGAACATATGAATATAGAGTGTGAAGAATGGCATGATTACATGATGTATGAAAAAATGATTTTGGGACAATTGTGGATGAAACAAGGAAAGGTAATAATGAACTTTGAAAAAATGTCTCTTCATTTGAAATTAAATGACAAAAGACTTCTAATGCCTTTTGCTAGTCATGTTACGCAAGAAACCAATGAGGAGATTCATAGCTTGGAAATGGACAAATTTCATTTTCCATTAGAAGTAACTTTGGATCTACATAAGAATATTTTCAATGACGCAATCAACTCTCCGCATAGGCAAGGAAGACATGTGAAGAAGCAATCAATTTTGAAGCAAGTCTGGGTATGGAAGCCAAAAGCTATTCAGAAGACTCCAAGTCAAAAGATGAAGTGGGTATGGAGACCTAAAGAAATGAAGCAGTGCTCAAAAGAAGTATGTCTTAAAGATTCAAGGAAATTCAAGACACAAAACAAAACATGTTGGATTAGGAAGACTAATCTCGTATCAGTAGCACAATACACAAGTGAAAATCACTTACAGCCACATAAGTTCTCTAGGATTAGTTATAGAAAAGCCTCTTCATCAGATAACCACTTGGGCACATTGCCTAAGACTTCAATTTTGCATCATGTTGAGAAGTGCATTTACAGATTATGCATGAATAGAGAAACACCACAATGTTGTGTGATTACTAGACACATGAGAGCTTTCCCATGCACTTGTCACAACTCTTTTTCTTGGAAAAAGAGTAGGAGAGGAAGAGAGTTCTCTGAGTCATTTGCCAACAGATCAAGTCCAGGATGATAAAAAATGTAAATGTCCGGTAGGAAAATATTTAGGGAAACATATGAAAAAATAAAAAGGAAAAAAATCAGAAAAATATATTAAAAAAATAAATGAAAAAAAAAATTATTGAATAAAAAAGAAAAAAATGTACATAAAAAGAATGAAAAAATACAATAAAAATGAGAATTAAAAAAAAGATGATGAAAAAAGAGAAGAAAAATGAGTTACAATTTCAAAAAAGAGAGGACATCAAATGTTTACTTCTACTTTTGTCATTTTCTTTTCCTTTGAAAATTTTGAAGCACAAGCAAGATCTAGGCTAAAATTAGGAAGTTGAAAAATCTTTTGATTTACTAATATCTATTTTTCATTTTGTTGATTAAAGTAATTAAATCCTTCCCCAAACATGCACAAGAAACAATAGAAATCTTGCTTCACTTGTGATGATCACCTACTTTAAGTCTTGGAAATCACTAATTGTTTGAGTTTTGAAGAAAATCTTTTATCTCAAGATTGTTTTGAAGAATTTCTTTTCTTTTCCTTTGAAGATGACTCATGGTGAAGAAGTGTGTGTGTGGTGTATTTTTTTTATGTTAACAAGATGATGAATACCAAGGAGCTCACTATTCATGACTTCAAGGTTGAATCGGTGACTGTATCTAGGGGACATTGGTTCCTGGACAGTGAAGCAATAGAGGAGGTCCTTGAATTAGAATCTAATGCAGAGCAAGATCTTCCTAAGACAAAGCAAATAATCAAAGAGCTTAAGGAGACTATCAGAATAATTGGACAACACATATTCATAGTGAAGGTGGGAGTCAACAAGTATACAATGTTATGTCCGAAATTCTACAAGTTCTAGAGGGTAACTGCCAATTACAAGAGATGGAAGGCTATGGGACTCCACAAAATATTGGAAGAACCAATCTTCTTCATAGATTTTGAGAGGGTTTCTCAAGTAATGTCTAGTATGGTGGAACTTGGAAAAGGAAATGAAGCCTATTTTATGTGCTTTGTGAAAGATAAAGAGGGCATGGATGTACAAATCATGATCAAGGCAGAGCATATCAGAGCATCCTTGAAGTTCTATTAAATGGGAACCAAACTGGATGGCAGCTTTGTTAATAGAAGAAATTTATGAATGGACCCCAATTTTTGACAAGGACAATATATCACATCTTGGGCATGGAAGATCAACTGAAGCTGGCACCTGAAGCCCAATACTTAAGTAATTTAATGGAAGGAATAAAAATTCCATCTAAAGTTCTTCAGGCAGGAGATATGGGATAAAAACAAGAATAAGAGGATCAGGAATGAAGAGGAAGATTGTGATTGAAGGAGTGATGCCTAGCAAGAAGAGAAGAACAGATCCACGGAAGGTGGACTTGGAAAAGGAAGAGGCCACTAAAGAAGAGATTGTAGCTCCTCAGAAGAAAGTACAGGCTGATAAGGAACCACATCCACCTTAGACAAGTAAGGAACAATTATATACTTATTTAACTCAAGGTAGTGACAAGAGAGCTCTATATGAGGCCCAATACCAAAAGATGCTAGACAATTACTCATACAATGCCACTGACTGGAGGCAAGAGGAAATAGAACATTATGAAGAGCTCCATGATCAAATGATGTATGCAGAGACTGAGGAGATGTTTGCCAAAAAGGAAGTTGAGCTACTAGCACACTTCAAGGAGTTAGAAGGGCCTCTAGAGACCAGGACCACTATAGTGGCAAGGAAGAGAGTGCCAAGGAATACTTTTCAAAAGAAGAAACTAACCAAGAAAGATAAGGGGAAAGTAGTGGAACAATCAGCTACACAACCGCTTGCTAAAATTCAATAGGATAATACAGGTGGAAAAGGCAAGGACACAACTTTTTCATCTAATTCTGACTAACATAGAGGGATCTTTATTAAGAAGTATAAATCTATATGTACCAAGCATGCCAATCAAAACTACATAGATATTGGAAGTATATAAATCAGCAAAAAAATCGGTGGGAAGCTCAAAAGAAGTTAAGATTGTGGAAGAACATACAGAGAATGTCAGTCTTGAAGACGAAAAGAGGAAGTTGAAGGGTAAATGAAAATTGATAGAAGAAGATACCATATTGAATGAAGGAGTTTGTAAAGGAATTATAGATATAGGGGCTAAACCAATATGGACTAAACCTTCAGAACACCCTTATTTCCAACCATTTGTGGAAGAGACTGAATCACAAAGGAATGAAAGAAATAAGGGACAAGAAAGGATTGAAGAAGAAGCCCATAAAAAAAAAGAAGAGGTAGATGTGATAAGAAAATTGAAGGGTTTTTATTGGACCTAGGAAAACAGACGGAAGAAGAAGAGCAAACAGATAACTAGGAAATAGCATATGAACCTTTGGATGTGGATGATACAGTAACAAGAGATGACTACCAAGAAGAAGATAAAAGCAGGCGGAAGAGAATCAACAACAACAAAAACAAGATGAAGAAGAAACATATAAAGAGGAACATGCAGAAACAGAACAAACATAGGAAGTTAGAGATGAGTGTAAAGGACTTGAACCTAATAAAGAGATTGAAGAGGATATAGAAGAAGAAAAAGAATCAGATCTGAAAGTGGATCAAGTTCCTATCTATGAAGAAGCAGAAGAAGATGAGAATATTAAAGAAGAAAAACAGATCGAACTTAAGCAGTTGGACCTTAGCTTTGGCTTGGAAAGGATACCCAAGGACATCAGAAGTGCTTGCAAAATAATCATGAACAATATAGATCATTTAAGGCCATCAAGCAGAAATATGATAATATCAAGTATGGCTGTTGAGTCTGAATTTATAAAAGGAAGCAGAGTTATAGAGGAGCAAAAGAGGGAAATAGAAAAGATGAGTGAATAAATAAAAGAAGTTCAAGAAAAGAATGATAGCCTACTAGAACGGTTGTTTAATATGGAAGCATAAGAAGTTCAGAATCAAAACAAAATCAAATTTCTAGAAGAAAAGTGTGCAAAATAGACTGAAAATATCATTAAGGTGGAAGGTGAATTGTTAGAGCTAATGAAGAGATCAACAAGTTATTGATGGATGAAGTATAGGTAAAAGTGGACAGCCAAGCAACTAGTGTTGATCAAGAAGAGCTAGAAAGACTAAAGAAAGAAGTGCAAAAGTTACAAGAGGAGCTGAAGGAGACAAAAGATATGGAGAAACAGGCAAGCACACATGCTGCAATTGCAATGAGAGGTTACAACAAACTATACCAGGATATAGCTAAAGAGAGGGAAGAATGGAAGAGTCAAAAAGAGTTATTACATTCACAAAATATTGGATTGATGAAAGAAATATCATAATTAAAAAAGAAATTGGAAAACCAAGTAGAAAAGGAAAAAGAACAAGGAGTGAAGTCACATGAACAAGCAGCAAAAGAATATCAGACAGAGGAAACTAGAATGTCACCACCACTAGAGGATACTTACACAGTAACAGAGGACGGAGAGGTGGAAGACTACTTTGAGGAATTTGTGCAGATGTTGTTAACCAGCAGAGAGTCTAGAATGGAGTTTATTAAAAAAATGTATAATGAGTATTAAGAACAAATAGTGAAATTTTCTTTGGAAAATGGTGTCGGTCCAGATCAACATCATTGGGCAGATGATGGACTTGGAATTCCATTTTGCATGATCTTGGAAAGAATAAAAAGTTATTTGATTGCAAGAGTTGGATTATCACCTAACAGGCACTTAGAATATGAAGAAGACAAATCAGTTACAAAAGAACCTTTTGAGAAATCCAATACAAAGTGGAGAAATAGGTGGTTAGATACTAACAAGGACTCCAGGAAAATATGGAAAGAGGCTCCTTTACATTTTAAAAGTAATCCAAGATATTGTCCAGTTGCTAGGAGAAGAGAATGGTCTAACTACTAGAAGAGGAGAAATGAAGGATTGATCCCGACAAGATGGCTGAATTTTCCTAAAGTGGCAGGACCTAGAAAAGATCATGGCCAATAAAGAAGTACATGGTAGACACAACAGAATCTGTCATATCAGCATACAAAGATGTAAATGATCCAACTTGTATATTAGAATTGAGAATTATGAGGTTAAACCTTACATGTATAGAAACCTTCACTAACACAGATGTAAGAATACTAAACTCTACAGGATCTAATTCACTGACAGATGCATTGCCTTTTGACATGAGTGAGACACCTAATAGGATATGTTTCATGACATATTATAGTAGAGTTGTATTTCTAGGAAGCCATTATCTACAAATCTTTGAAGATGCTTTTGACAATGGATTTTTTGAAAGGGAGTCAGAAATTTTTGGAAACCTATCAGTAGTAACCAAGTCAAGGTTGACTGCCTATGAAGCTGCATATATAGAATACTTGAAGAAGATGTAATAGATAGGCTAGAGGCAGTAGTCCAGTGGAGGAAAGCACTTTTTGAAATGGTGAGCAATTTAGATTTAATAGAAAGGAAAAGCCATGATTTACTTGCATAAGTATACTAGAGGAAAAAGAAGTGAAGGGATGCTGCTGAAGAAGAGACTTTTTGTCAATCCACTTCCAAAAAGTCTAGGAGGGGAAGAAAATGTTAGAATAGGATTTTTTGTAAAAAGCCCATTATCTTATAAAACATTTATCAGAATCATATAAAAATGAGGAATAATCTTCCTCATGAATAGAGAAACCATATGTATTTTTTAGAGAACTTTTAGAAGCTCTTTAAGTACATATTTTTAGATTAGAAGTTAAAAGGACCAAATTTCAAGTGTGAAAAGGGACACTTGAAAAAGTATAAAGGAAAATATCTTGTATTATGTAAGGTTTTCTATCCTTTTGTACTCTTATGACATGTGAATGAAGAGCTTCAATTTGAAAGTTGTGTCTCTCTTTTCTTTGAGTGTTCATGATTGATTCTTGAATCTTTTTCATGTGTTATCCATGGAATTTTCTGGTTTAATTTGTGTATTACTGAGTGGAGTTTGTAATGAGACGTTATTATCAGTATTTTGACTGATTAGATGCATGAGATCATTGCTGGAAATGGAAATTCTCAATTTTATTAGAATCACGATTGTCTCATCTAGATGATACATGAACTGAAATTTATTTCTGAGTCCAAATTTCTTATCTATAAGAAAAATTTCCCACTTTACGCACAAGAATCATTGAAAAAGCTATTTTTTAGCTCTAGATACAAGAAACCCTAGTTTTCCTACTGCTTTTTCAAACTCTTCTCAGAAATCAGAATTGTTTCTTACATTTTCTTGGATTCCATTAACTAGAAGGGGTTGAGGTCTTAGTGAGAGTTAATCCTTTATGCTCTGATGATTGGAGAGGGCAACTCAAAAGGATAACAAACACTAGTTTTTGCTTTTTGCACAAGAATCTTCCTATCAACATGTAGCTGCAACTTTGTGATTAGTGTGTCAAATCCAAAAGGAATATGCATGGGTTTAAAACCCATCCTCAACAAGTGATCGCCATCTTTTGCTACCTTCGATTAAGAAGAAAAGAACTTTGAAACCTACTAACTAGAGGTTGAAGAAATTTATAGTCAAGTAAGCACTTAGGTGAGATGGATATTATGCATGCCTTCCTTGGGAATGGTTTGGTTTCAAATCCTCATGCCAGAGCCTTGCACAAAGCTTGATTGCCTCTTTTTTTTCCTCCAAAAAAAGATATGACTTATTAAAAGAAATTGGTCATGAACAAGAAGAAATGGTGTCGGATAGAACACTAGCAAGAAAGAAACAAGATCTCTATGATTTTTCCTAAGCTCAAGGTCACCATGGAAGCTCCACCATGGCTCTCATACCAATGAAACATTATGACAACCACATAAAGAGATGAGTATCTTTTCCTCCCAACCATATGCCTCTATAGTAGCTCTCTTCAAGGGTCTTCCCATTATGGTAGGCAAATACTAACCATCCAAGTGTTGGCCATGTTACTACATGTGTGCCAAGTTTCCTAGTTAATTGGAGCTAACTAGGAAATCGATGCTTCTAGAAGGCTCTAGAGTTCTTGGGGCTCTCATAGGACTTGAACCGAAGACCTCTTCCATATGACTTAACCACTAGGGAAAGCACCTTTGCTTGTCTAGAGATGGTAAGCACATTCACTTAAGTCTACTCTCAAGAACTCTGCCCTACACTTGAATGACCAAATGATGTTTGATCTCAAATCTATCCAAACTTGTCAGATCCTCATATCATAAACTTACTTATAACGATTATTCATGAATTCTATGAAAGTGGTTGGGGCATTGGTGAGTCCAAGAGGCATCATCATAAACTCATAATGTGCATATTGAGTGCAAAGAGAAATTTTAGGAGCATCTTGTATACTTGAAAATATCCTTGTCTAAGGTCAATTTTAGTGAAATACTTAGCTCTATGTAATTGGTCAAACAAATCATACATCCTAGGCCTAAAGGAATGATTTTTAATGGTCATTTTATTGAGTTCCCTCTAATCAATGCACATCCTCATTGAGCCATCTTTCTTACTTACTAATAAAAATTAGCACTATCCAAAGATAATTACTAGGTCATATAGATCCCCCATCCAAATAATCTTGGTTTTTTTTTTCAAATGCTTTGTGTTAACTTTGAATCATCCTATAAGATTATTTACTAACAGGCTTTGAGTCAAATACTAAATCAATAACATTATCTATGTTGCCTCTAGCAAGTGGTAAATGACCATGCAAATCTGATGGAAAAACATCATAATACTTAGACATTAAATGTTTAGATTGCTCCATAAAAGATTGAGAGATCAATGAATAATACAAAAGAGGATTATTTGCATTATAAGATTCACTTACAACGTTTGATGAAGATAAATCTTGAAAATGAGTAATGAGATACATTTCTTTAACTAAATCTTCCTCTAACAAATGGGCAAGTTCTAGATATAGGATCAGAGGTTGGATGGGCACATAATGTTCCCCCTAGGTTTTATAATGACTTTCATTCAGACTGAACTCAAGGGTGTTTGTACCATAACTATGCTTCAATGTATCTCCTAAACCTTGTAACGAATTGCACCCTAATACTAAGTTTGTTTGTTCCATATCATAATTTGAAAATTGAGATTGCCATAGTAGCCTTGCAAGTGAATCTCAAGATTGGAAACCATAGTATCCTATATATGTTTGTCTTCTCCTTGCATCACAGAGATGATGTACGGATAAGCACTTGGAATCTGGGAAAGTTGCAACTTTTTAACTAAAGCGTGATTAGTAAAGCTATGTGTAGCTGAGTTGTCAATCATAACTCTCAGAGATGTACCATGCATTAACCCATGCAATTTTACCAAATCATGGGGTCCCAAAGTCTTTGACCACATTGATTGTGTAAGATTAATGGAGTATGAGGTATCCACGTAAAAGACCTCAACTAACTTGTAACATGTGCTACCATGAATAAGTAAAGTTTTTACTAATTGGACACTCTAGGGTTTACCTTTATGTGTCACATTCATATCAAAGTGTTTTTTATCTCTCCCCTTTAGTAATTGACAATTCTATTAGGCATGAGTGGGCGAAAGACAATATAAATGAAGGTTATTTTCTTAGTATGGTTAAAATCATCACTAGATAATCTTGCCCCTCCTTGTTTGGATTTTTTTTATCCATAGGTCCTCCTCTACCCTTCATGAATGATCTTCTAAATGTAACAGTCTTGAAAAACTTAGATGTATCTTCATAAATTTATGCATAATTATTGCCTCTTCTAACTTCTTTGGAGCATTACATTCAACCGCAATGTTTATTGGCTTATTTAGTCCATGCACAAATGCTTTCATTTTCTAAAAATTGACTAACCCCTTGACCGCTTAAGAATAATCTCTTGGTATTGGGAAAGATAAGAAAAGAGATGGTAGTTTCACTGAGATACCTTATCCCACATCTCCTAGTTACATTCCTCCTAACTCTCTCGCAAAAACTCCTTAAGTAAAATGCCTCAAAATCTTTCCGTTCTCTAGGGAGAATATATACATCCTTTAAAGTCAACCACCATTTATATGCTCTTGGTCCTAAAGACAAACTAACCTCTAAATCCCTATTCTCAAACAATATTCTTTTAAGATGATGAAAATTATTCCATTTTTTGTAGAAAGGTACAAACTACATGACAATGTTCTTTTAAGATGATGTAAATTATTCCATTTTTTGTAGAAAAGGTAAAAACTACATCTTTACTCTCATCCCTATTGTCACCTAAAAGTTGAGAAGGTTTCAAGTCTTTAACTAAAGGGAGCATTGCGACCACCATTTTATTAAAGGAACATCTGAAAAATCTTTTTTATCATTTTCATTATTAATTGTATGATCTATAGGTTTTTGAGATGAAGTGCCTTTTAGATAGGTTCAATGTCTTACCCTTATGTAGCAACACCATTGTTCCATGAAACACTATTTTTTAAGGCCCCATTATAAGGAGAAGCCATGCGAGAGTCTTGGACATTGTTAGCTTCATGACTTTGAGGTTAGATGAGGTTTGGAGTAGACAATAGATGGATAGTTAGGAAGTTTACTTTTAAGCCATTTGATTTGGGATTGATCCTATGTGAGGATCAACCCAAATCAAAGGCTCGAAACAAAATTAGCTTTCTTACTTGGGGAAGGGTCTATTTGATGTGGTTCATTGGATCTAGGCTTGATCCTAAGTATAGATTAAGCAAGATCAAGGGGTAATAACAAATGGCTAGTTATCCTACTTTTATACCATTGGATTTGGACCAAAATTCAATGGTGGATATTATTGTGGCATGTATCAAGCTACCACGACCCTAGAAAATGTAGAGGCTAACTTAGGCTTGGAGGACCTAATAAGGATGGTTCCCTCCTCATCTAGGATCATAGTTTGTGGCATCAAGAACCACTAGGTGTCCAACTTAGTACCCAGTATGTTGGCTTACAGACCCTCACCTAGAACCTATCTAGATTAGCATCAAAGCTCCATATAGGGAGTGCATGAGTGGATATAACCATATATCTCTTGTGTAATGTTTGAGTTATGCTGCATTAGAGTTTTGAGTTTGAGTTCAATGGAGTAGAGTTCATCTTCTACTCATCTGTACACCACTTTCCAGTACTATCATATCTATTGCATTTTCCCCCTGAGTAGAAATATCTCTCTTTCTCTCTAAACTTGATCCTATATGTGTGTTGTGGTCGCTTCTACATGATATTGGAGTTCCAGGACTATTTTTCATTTTTTCCTTAAATTTTATTCGAGCTTAGGAAGGTACAGAAGACTGCAAAGATCATAGAGCCCAAGGGATCAACTCTAGAGTTTGTGGAAGGAAGGCTTCAATATCCAGGATTGTGAGATGCAAATGCTTCAAAGTTTGTGAGAGACAACAACTTCAATATTGGAGCTCTTGGGAGGCAAGAGTTTAAACACTATAGCTTGTGAGAGGCAAAGGATTCAAGGCTAGAGTTGGCAAGATCCAAACGCTTCAACGCTAAAGATCATCAAAGGAAAAGGCTTCAAGGTTTCAAGTTCATGGAACAAAGGCTTCAACACTATCGAGATCTCAACATCTAGAATTGGAGTTGGTGCGATGGATATGGCAATTCAAACAATCTGGGTTCATCCACCAAACTTTAATGAAGTCAAGTTAGATTGTACAAATTATATTATTTGGAATTTAAAGATTACAAATATCCTTGATTCGTATGATCTTTTGAAGATGATGATGGGAAGTGTCCAAGAGCCAAAACCTACCTTCGATCTATCGGATCCTAGTATGCTAATTCTCCCACACACAAAGATTTTACAAGCTTGGAAGATCGGGAATGTGGACTCTACTCTGCCTCCCATTCAACGTACATCCAAGGCAAGTGAGACATGGAGTATATTGAGGAGTTGATATGAGGTGTAAAACCAAACATGCATTCAAAATTAAGAAAATCAATTGGAAGCAAAGATGTTTGCAGAAGAAGAAAAGGCTAAAGCATCCATCGCTTAGATGAAGACGCCATGTGATCAAAAGGCTTGTGAAGAAATTGAGAAGGTTGATAAGGGGCTATCTTGAAGGTGTCTCCAAAATTCTCCACCAAAGTATGATGGAAGGTTAACTACTCTAAACTCTCAAGTGAGACCTTAAGGTCCGAAATTTGAGTTTTGTTCACTACCAACGGAAGAGGAGTTTCAAATTGAACCCCAAGTAAGAAGAAGCAATGCATATGCTACGTTCTCCACCAATGCATTAGTTAAAGGTGGTTCCTCAACCAAAGGTGAGAGTGAAAAGAAGAGGAGGCCATTTACGAAGAAATTTCAAGGATATTGCTTCCATTGCAAAAGGAAGGGAAAAATAGTTGTACATTGTCATGTCAAGGGTACAGGTGAAAAGAGACAATAGATCAAGCTAAATAAAAGATGGTATGCTCCTCGATACAAGAAGAATCACTTGTGGAGCATTTCATCACATGACCAATGAGAGATGTCAATCTGGTTCTATGCATCCTCTGCAAGAACACATGATGGTGACAAAGAGAGGTGTCATATCCTTCTTAAGTGCAAATGGTGAAGTTAAAAAGCTATCAAATACAACGAAGTGACACTTAGGTTTCCTAACCACAAATACACACACATCTAAACATGCATACATATGCATACACATACATACATAAATACATACGTACTTAGCTAGTGGCTATGGCACCACCACTAGGAAAGTACCCCACCGTTGGGAAGCACCCATTCTTTTCACGTACTCATACAAACATACTTAGTTATCCTTGATGAAATATACACACACACACACACTTTTAATCGTGAGTCTCAACGTATCACAATTTCACAAAAGTACATATAGTTCGAGTTTTTTCTCATCATCTACACACACACCCACACACACACACACACACATATATATATATATATATATATATATATATATATATATATATATATATATATATATATATATATATATATATATATATATATATATAATGAAATTAAACAATCTACGATTCATGGTCCATTTACGTTGATAACGCCATCCCAACCCCCAAATGACCTTCCGCTTGAATAGACACAGAGATTTTAACTCACTTTCATATGTTTCTTTTTTCTTGAATGGCCAATATTTACCGATATAGTTCTTCTTTGAGTTTGTGGGAACATCACTACGAAGCTGATATATGTTCATATATCAGACAGAGGACACTAGAATGTCACCACCACTAGAGGATACTTACATAGTAACAGAGGACAAAGAGGTGGAAGACTACTCTGAGGAATTTGTGCAGATGTTGTGAACCAGCAGAGAGTCTAGAATGGAGTTTATTAAAAAAAAATGCATAATTAGTATTAGGAAGAAATAGTGAAATTTGCTTTGGAAAATGGTGTCAGTCCAGATCAACATCATTGGGCAGTTGATTGACTTGGAATTCCATTTTGCATGATCTTGGAAACAATAAAAAATTATTAGATTACAAGAGTTGGATTATCACCTAACTGGCACTTAGAATATGAAGAAGACATATCACTTACAAAAGAACTTTTTGAGTTGTATATAGTAGAGCTGTATTTCTAGGAAGCCATTATCTATAGATCTTTGAAGATGCTTTTGACTATGGATTTTGTAAAAGGGAGTCAGAAATTTTTGGAAACCTATCAGTAGTAACCAAATCAAGGTTGAGTGCCTATGAAGCTGCATATATAGAATACTTGAAGAAGGATGTCATAGATAGGCCAAAGGCAGTAGTCCAGTGGAGGAAAGCACTTTTTGAAATGGTGAACAATTTAAATTTAATAGAAAGGAAAAGCCATGATTTACTTGCATAATTATACCAGAGGAAAAGGAAGTGAAGGGATGGTGCTGAAGAAGAGACTTTTTGTCAATCCACAGCCAAAAAGTCTAGGAGGGGAAGAAAATGTTAGAATAGGATTTTTTGTAAAGAGCCCATTATCTTATAAACAATTTATCAGAATTATATAAAAATGAGGAACAGCCTTCCTCATGAGTAGAGAAACCATATGTATTTTTTAGAGAATTTTTAGAAGCTCTTCAAGTACATATTTTTAGATTAGAAGTTAAAAGGACCAAATTTCAAGTGTGAAAAGGGACAATTGAAAACGTGTAAAAGACAAAATCTTGTGTTATGTAAGGGTTGCTATCATTTTGTACTCTTATGCCATGTGAATGAAGAGCTTCAGTTTGAAAGTTGTGTCTCTCTTTTCTTTGAGTGTTCATGATTGATTCTTGGGTCTTTTTCGTGTGTTATCCATGGAATTTGCTGGTTTAACATGTGTATTACAGAGTGGAGTTTGTAAGGAGAGGTGATTATAAGTATTTTGAGTGATTACAGGCATGAGATCCTTGCTGGAAATAGAAATTCGTAGTTTTATTAGAATCACAATTGTCTCATCTGGGTGATACATGTACTGAAATTTATTTCTCAGTCCATATTTCTAATCTATAGGAAAAATTCCACACTTTACGCACAAGAATCATTGAAAAAGCTATTCTCTTTAGCTTTAGGTACAAGAAACCCTAGTTTTTCTACTCCTTTTTTGAATTCTTTTCAGAAATCAGAATTGTTTTTTACATTTTCTTGGATTCAATTAACTAGAAGGGGTTGTGGTCTTAGTATGCTTCCTAGATTGACAAATTTAAGATGTGAGAGTTAATCCTTTATGCTATGATGATTGGAGAGGGCAACTCCAAAGGATAACAAACACTAGTTTTTGCTTTTTGTAGAAGAATCATCCTATCAACATGTAGCTTCAACTTTGCGATTAGTGTGTCCAATCCAAAAGGAATATGCATGGGTTCAAAACCCATCCTCAACAAGTGATCTCCATCTTTTGCTACCTTTGATTAAGAAGAAAAGAACTTTGAAACCTACTAACTAGAGGCTCAAGAAATTTATAGTCAACTAAGCGCTTAGGTGAGATGGATATTATGCATGCCTTTCTTGGGAGTGGTTTGGGTTCAAATCCTAGTGCCAGAGCCCTGCACAAAGCTTGATTGCCTCTTTTTTTCCCTCCAAAAAATGACATTAGTTATTAAAAGAAAATGGTCACGAAGAAGAAGAAATTGTGTCGGATAGAACACTAGCAAGGAAGAAGCAAGGACTCTATGATTTTTCCTAAGCTCAAGGTCACCATGGAAGCTCCACCATGGCTCTCATACCAATGAAACATTATGGCAACCACATAAAGAGATGAGTATCTTTTCCTCCCAACCATATGCCTCTATAATAGCTCTCTTCAAGGGTCTTCCCATTATGGTAGGCAAATACTAACCATCCAAGTGTTGGCCATGTTACTACATGTGTGCCAAGTTTCCTAGTTAATTGGAGCTAACTACGAAATTGATGCTTCTAGAAGGCTCTAGAGTTCTTGGGGCTCTCATAGGACTTGAATCGAAGACCTCTTCCTTGTCATCCATATGACTTAACCACTAGGGCAAGCACCTTTGCTTGTCTAGAGATGGTAAGCACATTCACTTAAGTCTACTCTCAAGAACTCTGCCCTACACTTGAATGACCAAATGATGTTTGATCTCAGATCAGTCCAAACTTGTCAGATCCTCATATCATAAACTTACTTATAACAATTATTCATGACTTCTATGAAAGTGGTTGGGGCATTGATGAGTCCAAAAGGCATCATCATAAACTCATAAAGCGCATATTGAGTGCAAAAAGAAATTTTAGGAGCATCTTGTATACTTGAAAATATCCTTGCCTAAGGTCAATTTTAGTGAAATACTTAGCTCTATGTAATTGGTCAAACAAATCATCCATCCTAGGCCTAAAGGTATGATTTTTAGTGGTCATTTTTTTGAGTTCCCTCTAATCAATACACATCCTCATAGAGCCATCTTTCTTACTTACTAATAAAAATTAGCACTATCCAAAGATAATTACTAGGGCATATAGATCCCCCATATTCCAAATAATCTTGGTTTTTTTTTTCAAATGCTTTGTGTTAACTTTGAATCATCCTATAAGATTATTTACTTAGGCTTTGATTCAAATACTGAATCAATAACATTATCTATGTTGCCTCTAGCAAGTGGTAAATGACCATGCAAATCAGATGGAAAAACATCATAATACTTAGACATTAAATGTTTAGATTGCTCCATAAAAGATTCACAGATCAATGAATAATTTAGAGGATTATTTGCATTATAAGATTCACTTACAACGTTTGATAAAGATAAATCTTCAAAATGAGTATTGAGATTCACTTCTTAGCTAGTGGCTATGGCACCACCACTAGGAAAGTACACCACCGTTGGGAAGCACCCATTCTTTTCACGTACTCATACAAACATACTTAGTTATCCTTGATGAAATATACACACACACTTTAATCGTGAGTCCCCACGTATCACAATTTCACAAAAGTACATATAGTTCGAGTTTTTTCTCATCATCTACACACACACACACAATATATATATATATATATATATATATATATATATATATATATATATATATATATATATATATATATATATATATATATATATATATATATATATATATAATCAAATTAAACAATCTACGATTCATGGTTCATTTAGCTTGTTAACTCCATCCCAACCCCCAAATGACCTTCGGCTTGAATAGATACAGAGATTTCAACTCACTTTCATATGTTTCTTTTTTCTTGAATGGCCATTATTTACGAATATAGTTCTTCTTTGAGTTTGTGGGAACATGACTACGAAGCTGATATTATATGTTCATATATATAAAATTTGTAATCTTTCGAGTCAGTGTAGTATTTTAGTTGTTTTTTTTATGTACTATGAAGATCTATTGAATACCTCTTTAAAATATACATGGATGGGTATATACGTATATTTCTTCTATGGAAAACAGATTGGTTGGAATGGTCATTTATTTCGCCTAACTCTATTTTGACTTATGTTTGTGAAGCTATGGTCATGAATGGTGAATACCATGGCACATTGATGTTTTTATATTGCATAAACACATGCTATTCCATAAAATAAAATAAAGCTGTCTTAAATCAATTAGGATTCCTAGTAATGAAACTTTAGGTATTGATATGGCTGCATAGATTCACCCAACATGCGTATCAAGTTTGTACTTAATGATTGGAGATAATGTGTGTGCATGCAATTGCAAATTGGAATTATTAAGATATTTTTGCTTGAGATACCCCAATTGATGTGAGTAAGATGCGCTTCAGAAGTCATAATTTGTTCATATTGGTCAGATATTTGCAATTTTAATTATTGATATAATATGTACTGGTTTACTATTGAAACAAGTGTTGTGTTACTATATGTGAAAAAACAGTTCACTTAGACTAGTATAGAGCAAATGGTTTGCAGATGTATAGGGTTATTACACCTCTTTTTCAAAATATTAAGCAGTAAAAAAAGGTTGGATCTATAATGTTATACCTAGGTTGTTGGGTAATATCAAACGTTCTCATGTCTATCCCATAGGCTTGTTGGAATCATACTAGGTGAAAATCAGGAGCAAGTACAAGCACCTACCTTCCCATGTTGTACACAGGTGTACTAACTTTGTGTGCACATGGAAGGTGGCAGGTATCAACTTGCTATCTCATTGTGCTTTTTAGTTTTACAGTGTTTAGGAGGGAGTGAAGTCAAATGTTAAAAAAATTGAAAGTAGCTTAAGATGTAACATTCTATTGTATGTAGTTTTTGTGTATAGAATTATGTTTGATATATCATGTGGATTCTCTCAATGTAAAAAGTTGTGATCTTTATTAATACTTTTTATGAATTCGGAAGTGTCATTTCTCACTAAACAAAGTTGTAAACATAACATTTGTCCGACCCTTTAAATGGTAAGCTATAATGATATTGGCCTTAAGTAGCTCTAGCTAAGTTACAATCATATTGGCCTTAAATAGCTTTAGCTATCAAAATTGTTATTTTCGTTATATGTAAATTAGAAATTACAAAGCAGTACTTTCTTAGTTTACAAAGAAATTAGAAAACAGTGTAGTGTTTGTAGGAATTTTAAGTTTCCTTACTTCAATTACAAAGCAGTACTTTCTTGATTTATCATGACACATTCTAATGTACGTTACTTCGGGAAATGCATACATACATACATACACACACACACATATATATATATATATATATGTATATATATATATATATATATATATATATATATATATATATATATATATATATATATATATATATATATATATATATATATATATATATATATATATATATATATATATGTGTGTGTGTGTGTGTGTGTGTAATGGTCATTTATTTTGTCTACCTCTTTCTTAGACGAACCTCCCTTTAGCTCCCGCCTTTGTCCCTAATATGGCTTGGCTTGCATTAGTTACATACTAAGCTTTTGCAGTCCCTTGTACGGTATGCAGCCAGAGGATTGCCCATCTAACACCTACCAGTGAAGAAGTCTTGTGGGCTAGGCATTATTGATTGTTCAAAATAGTTAGAAATCTGACAACTAATGTTTTAATGGTCCTTATTCTACCAGTTCATGATCGACCTACATGCTAAGCCAAATGTTACTCTATTTATGATAGTTGCTATGCTAAATCGTTAATTGTTCCATCACTCTATATCTTAATGGTTTATGGTAGCTGGATAAGTTCTACATGTTGTACATTTTGCCTTAAAGCTTAATCCCTGGTATTTGTTTCTACGAACCTAGAGATTGTATCTTATTAAGTGACAAAATTTCATTTGTTTTGCACATTTTCCCCTTCGATTTTGAAATGATGCGATCCATCTATGTCCCATATCAGAAAATGGCATCCATCTGTACATTTCTGTAAGTTTTTACACATTTATTGTCTCACTATGTGTTGTCAAGCTCTCATACTTGTAAAGAGTCTTGGGGTTTTGTAATTTTGAAAACTTATGTGACATAACTAATGCTATTTATGTGAAAGAAATAATGGTGTTGAATCTGACATTTCTTGTTGATAAGGCCTATCTACAGGAATACGTGCAGGTTTAAGTTCCTAGTTTTTTAGATTGTTTCATGAGTGAATTTTCTGAACTTGCTTGTTCCTAGTCAACCGTGATGGACATTGGGATATTACATTATCTCACAGGTCCTCTATTACCATAGTTGGCTATCGCTATGCTTAATTAAAGAGAGCAACTCCTATGTTTCTGAAGCTCTCATCATTGCATATGTTGAAACAATGAACATGCCTCAACTGAAACAATGAGTAGAGCTTGGACATTGGAATTTGATAACATCTTGCACGTCCTCTATTACCGTAGCCGGCTATGGCTATTCTTAATTAAAGAGAGAAACTTCTATACAGTAATCTGAATTACCCAACAATTGTAGCATTCTAACTTATGTTTCCGAAGCTATGGTCATTAAATATGCTGAAACAATGAACATACCTCATCTAAAACAATGAACAGACCTTGGACATTGGAATTTGATAACATCTCACATGTCCTCTATTACCATCGCTGGCTATGGCTATGCTTAATTAAAGAGAGTAAGTTCTATACAATAATCCAAAATTACCCAACAATTGTAGCATTCTGACTTATGTTTCTAAAGCTATGGTCATTGAATATGTTGAAACAATGAATATACCTTAGCTGAAACAATGAGTAGACCTTGGACATTGGAATTTGATAACATCTCGCAAGTCCTCTATTACCATAGCTGGCTATGCCTACAATTAATTAAAGAGAACAACTTCTATAAGGTAATCCAAATTACCCAATAATCAGCATTCTAACTTATGTTTGTGAAGCTATGGTCATTGAATATGCTAAAACAATGAACATACCTCAACTAAAACAATAAGTCAGACCTTGGACATTGGAATTTGATAACATCTCGCAGGTTTCTAGCTTCGTTTTTCCTTGACTAATCTTCTATTGTTTGTTGAGAAGATTCCGCAACATCTCTCAACTCTTGCATCTTTTCTTTACCTTTGTTGTTCCAAGCCTTCATATTCCTCCTTGGTGTCTTCTGATCATCATCAGAATCACTTGAGTCTTCATGTAGGTGATCATTTAACTTCTGTAATGTTGGGAGATCCTCCTCTAGGTCATAAGGTAGCTTGACTTTCTTGCAATCATCTTCAAACCAAGAGTCATTCTCATCAAAGACAACATCTCTGCTAACAATAAGACCTTTGGCACTTGGATTATATAGCCTGTACCCTTTTTGATTTAGGTCATACCCAATAAACACACATTTCTCTGCTTTAGGATCCATTTTACCTCTGATTTGTGATAGAATATGTGCATAGGCTATGCATCCAAATATCCTGCAATGATCAAGGCTAGGTCTTCTTCCATTCCATGCTTCATATGATGTCATTCCATCCAATGTCTTTGATGGGAGTCTATTAATGATATAGGTGGCTATAGATACAAGCTCTACCCACAAATAATTGTGTAATTTTTTCTCATTAAGCATGGACCTTGCAACTTCAACTATGGTCCTATTCCTCCTCTCTACTACTCCATTCTGTTCTAGAGTATACCTAGTTGTGGTCTCTCTCTTGATGCCTCTATCTTGGAGATAGGCATCAAACTCATGGGAGAAATATTCTCCCCTTCCATGTGACCTTAGCCTCTTTAATGTTTTCCCTGTTTGATTTTCAACAAGAGCAAGGTACTCCTTGAAACAAATGAATACTTCATCCTTGTGCTTCATAGAGTATAGGATTTTTGGGGACCTAGCAAGGAGCCATCAATTTCAAGATCCAGGTACTATGTATCTTTTATTGATGATTGTAGTAGATGGATCTGTGTGGACTAGCTCCAAGAAGTCACCATGGATGTATCCTTTCTTCATAAACGGTTGTCTATGTGATTTTCCAAGTTGACAAGCACTACACTTGTATATCATATGTTGCTTGGATATATTAGGTAGGCCAAGCACACTTTGATCCTTGCACATTTGCTTCAAATTTCTTTCACCTATGTGATCCAATTGTTTATGCCACATTTCCAATTCTGATAGGGTTTGACCTCCATAATTTGAATAGAGCTATATATCTAGTGTCTTGGAGTTCAAATGTAAAGAGTCGACCTATCTTTTCTGCTTTTTCAATTCTCTTGAATCCCTATTGTGGATCTTCAACAAATGCTTCATTCCTTGTGAACCTTACGTGCAATCCTTTCTCTATAATTTTTCCAACACTTATGAGATTCTTTGTTATGGAAGGTACATACAATACCTTTTTGAGTAGATCAGAGTACCTTAGTATACACCTTTAGTTTCTCAAATATGCATTTAGACCCACTATGTACCTTGGAGCATCATTGCCAGTCAGCTGTGCCAAAATAGATAACTTTCAAGATAGAAGAACTTCTAAAAACTTGCCATTTTTGGACTTGAACCTCTCAGAGAAATGCTCAATTCTCACTCTCTAATGGTAATTGATGTAAGAGCTTCTAGACACATCCAATTGATGACCTTAGAAACTATCACAATTTATCTAACTAATTTAGAGTGAGCATATGATGAGAAATGATGTTAAGAAGCGAGAGGTGTAATCCCAACTTTTTAGGACAATGATAGTATGCAAAAATAGGTAGCTTGCAGAGATCATAAGTCAAGATCCAATGATGAAAATGAAGTGAAAATTGATATATAGCAACTAGACTGATCATAATAGCTATCCCAAGTTAAAGTAATTCAAAATATTAAGTACATGTAGAGAAATTGATTGATCATTGACTAAAATGATGAGATAGCAACAATCAACAATAGATAGAGATTAACTTGCACTAATGAATCAAAATGTCTATGATTATGAATGTACAATACAAAGTAGATGAACTAGACTTATTGATACATATGTGAGCTAAGTGTAAGCTCAACCACTCAACGGCTCATCTTTCGCTGTCATTCCTCGTGACTAAGAATACCTCCTATTTATACTCATAAATGAATTTGAATTTTGAAACTCTTCCACGTAAAAGTATTCCTATTCTTTTGGTTGTGATTGATTTGATTCCAACCACTAAGTAGTTGTGATGCATGACTCATAATTGTTGGAAGAGATGGATGGATACCTCAAAGGAAGTGAGGCGGTATTGCTAAAACCTGCTTTGTACCTACCCTAAATCACGTCAGAGTTTGATAGTAGGCCCTTTTAGCTTGAAAATGACACCAATAAAGTACCTATGTACTTTGGAGTGGGTGCTTGGAACAATTGAATCAAAACAGAATATTTCACAAATAGTTAGTCTCACAAAACTTGCTATTTTGGTCTTCACACCTGCTGGATCTTTTGCTCAGTGCTCACAGTACCGTAGCAATTGATAAAAATCCTTTTGAGGGAATCAAATTATCTTAGATAGCTAATGATTACAAGTGGAATTATCTAAAATGATGAACTATACTATGAGAAATTAATTTAGCAATTCAAAGCTTACCCTCGAGTTTTCAGGGATTGAATAGTTGATGACTAGTGATCAGTTCGATGGTGATTTCTACCAAATGGCTGAACCAAAAGATTTGAAATTTTGATAGCATAAAATAGAATTTGAGGAGTTCCAACAAGCTATAGGTCATGAAAAATGGTTAAGAAATCACTAAGATATGATAAAAAAAAGTTCACTTTTTTGAGTAGTCATAGCATAGAAGTAGACAGAGATACTCAATGATGTATACATATTATAGCACATGCTTTTACAAGGTCATTGGCATTATGATGATGCTCAATGATAGTGATCTAAGTGAGCTATGATGTAAGTCACTTAGCTTCTACAAAGGATCAACAATAGGCTCAGAAAGAGGCACCATAGCCATGAGTTTTACAAAGCCTCTTTTTATAAGAGTCTTCTTTGAAGTTTGAATTTGAATTCAAGTTTTGGCTCCATCTAAAAAAGGTTACTCCCTTGATTTAGGAGATATGAACTCGTAGCTAATTATTCTTCTTACCTACATGAGATTTAGGTCCTTGAAAGATTCTTCAAGAGTTTAATCTTTTACAAATTGTAAATGACCAAGTATTACAAGCCAAAGTTAACATGCTTCATGAAGTGATTGTACATATTGTCTTCCATGCCTAGCCAAATGTGAAGGCTTGGACTTTTGCACCAACAACTCCCCCTCAAGCCAAACATCTTGGCTTGCACTTCTTCATGAATCTTCTTGAATGTCCTGCAATCCAATCATGGTTTTAAACCTGCAAATCTTAGTACCATCAAGTGCTTTGGTTAACAAATCTGCACATTGCATATTTGTGGATACATATGCCAATTGAATCTCTTTGCTCAAGAGTTTCTCTCTAACATAGTGATAGTGTACTTCTATATGCTTGGTTCTTGCATGATAAATAGGATTGTCTGCAAGATGCAAAGAACTTGTGTTATCACCAAAGATCATAGGTGAATGAGTATGAAGTCCCAAATCTGAGTAGAGCAATCTAATCCAAATGGCTTCTTGTGTAGCATTGGCTAATCCCCTATATTCAACCTCTATTGAAGATAGAGCAACAATTGGTTGCTTCTTGGAAGACCATGAAATGGGCTTATCACCTACAAAAGAAAGATATCCAGAAGTACTTCTTCTCTCATCCTTATAACCTGCCCAATCTGCATCTGAGTATAGCTTCATGTCCAAATCTGATGTGTATGGGAAGTAAAGACCTTGATTTTGAGTACCTTTGAGATACTTCAAAATCCTTTTAGCAACTTCCAAGTGAGGTGCTCTAGGTTTTGGCATGAATTGACTCAGAACACTTACTCCATAAGATATGTCAATTCTTGTTAAAGTTGCATAGTTTAGAATCCCAACTATGCTTTGATAACTTGCAATGTCTTTAAGTAAATCACCTTCATGAGCACTCAATTTATGATTTACCTCCATAGGGGTGCTAGCTATCTTTGCATTCTGCAAGTGGAACTTCTTCATCATGTCATGCACATATTTCCTTTGAGTGATGTAAATTCCAGAATTAGTGTAAACTAACTCAAGTCCAAGAAAATACTTCAGAAACCCTAGGTCACTCATTTTGAACTCCTGCATCATGTGGTTTTTAATTTGTTTGATGCCATTGGCATCACTACCTGTAAGAATGATTTCATCAACATATACACATGAGTATATCATTTTTAGTTACTTCTCTTGACAAACAGAGAAGAATTTGCCTTGCTCATCATGAATCCTTGATCTTGAAGGTAGGTAGTTAACCTATGGTTCCATGCCCTAGGTGCCTGCTTCAAACCATAAAGAGCTTTGTTCAATTTGCATACATGATTTACCTTGTTTGGGTCTTCATAGCCAAGAGGTTGACCCATGTAAACCTCCTCTAAAATCGAGCCATTGAGAAAAGCATTCTTCACATCTAGTTGATACATATTCCAATTTCTAGATGCAACCACACTTATCAATACTCTGAAGGTTGGAATTTTAGCCACAAGTGAAAAGTCTCTTCATAATCTACTCCTTGGGTTTGTGCAAAACCCTTAGCCACAAGCCTAGCTTTATACCTCTTTATGGATCCATCTAAGTTCCTTTTGATTTTGTAAATCCACCTAGAACCAATTACCTTCATTGATGCCTTCTTGGGTACTAGCTCCCAAGTGTCATTCTCCTAGAGTGCTTCTATTTCTTCATCCATAGCATCCTTCCATTCTGGTTTGGTAATTGCTTCTTCATATGAAGAAGCTTATTCAAGTGATGAATCCTTAGCAAGATAAATGGAATGCTTAGTAACTAATGAAGTATCATACCCATATCTGATTGGCTTCTTACTCTCTCTTTGTGATCTTCTTACTGCTTGGTTGGATGATTCAGGTATGTGCTCCAACCTCTTCATCTTGGCCTTGCCCTTTTATTTCCATGCTTTGAACTCTTCCAAGTTGGGGGTGTCCTCATCATGTGATTTGATGTCTTCAATTGTGCTTGGTTCCTCCTTGGTGAGGCTTGGAAATTCTTCTTCCAAGTCATATGGCAATTCGACCTTCCTGCATTCACTTTCAAACCAGGAATCATTCTCATCAAACACAACATCTCTACTGACCATAAATCCTTTGTTGGATGGATTATAAAACCTATATCCTTTCTGATTTAAATCATACCCTATGAAGATTCATTTCTCTGTCTTAGGGTCTAGCTTAACTCTAATTTGAGATGGAACATGCACATAAGCAAGACAACCAAATATTTTGCAATGTTCAAGTGATGGTCTCCTACCATGCCATGCCTCATAGGGGGTGATCCCATCAAGACTTAGAAGGTAACCAGTTAATAAGATAAGTGGCAGTAGAAACACTCTCTATCCACAGATAATTAGGCAATTTATTTTCATTAAGCATTGATTTAGTTGCTTCCACAATCAATCTGTTCCTCCTCTCTACTACTCCATTTTGCTCACGAGTATAGCTAGTAGTAATCTCCCTTTTGATACCTCTGTCCTGCAAAAATGCATCAAATTCATTGGAGAAGTAGTCACCTCCTCCATCTGACCTTATCCTCTTTAGGCTTCTTCCTTTTTGATTTTCCACAAGTGCAAGATACTTGAAGAAACTGAACACTTAATTTTTATGTTTCATGAAATACAAGATAGTCCAGCTACTGAAATCATCAATGAATGACACATAGTACCTTGAACCTGAAATTGAAGGATCCTTGCTTGGTCCCCACACATCCGTGGGGACAAGTTCCAAATAATCCTCATGCATATAGCCTTCCTTTGTAAAGGGTAACTTATGTGATTTACCAAACTGACAAGCACCACATTTATAGATCATGTGTTGCTTGGATACATTAGGTATCCCAAGTACACATTGATCTCTACATATCTACTTCAAGGTTCTCTCACCAATGTGCCCTAATCTCTTGTGCCATATCTCTAATTCAGACAATGTTTGATCCTTGTAATTATAAAGTGCAATGTTTCTAGTGTCTTCATGCTCAAATGTAAATAATCTACCTGTTTTCTCTCCCTTGGAAATTCTCTTGAATCCATGTTGGGGTCTGCCACAAAAGATCCATATTTGTTGAACCTAACCTGCAAGCCCTTTTCCACTATCTGTCCAACACTCATCAAATTCTCTATGATAATAGGTACATTGAGAACTCTGCTCAACAAAATTTCTATTCCCATCAGAAGTTTTGACATTTCCTACCTTGACCACTGAATGCTTAGTGTCATCACGTTTCTGCACTTGGTGCTTTCCCTTGGGCTCCTCAAGATGAGAAAGAAGAGCTACATTGCTTGCTACATGGTTTGAACAACCTGAGTCAATATAGAAGAGGTGTTCATCATTCATACCTTGTTTTGAAGTCATGTCCATAATGAGAAGAGAATCCTCTTGATCCTCTCTATAATTGTTGAAGTCTTTTCTTGATTTGTATCCTTCTTGATATTTGTTGTTGTAATTGTTGTTGTAGAAATCGTTGCAGCCTTGATTATGGTTGAATCTTCCTCTTGATTGTGAGTAGCCACCCCTCTGAAATCCTCTTCCTCTCTGATTCTTGAAGTTCCTATAGCACTCATCTATTTGTGTGATTAGACAATCCATATATATTGCATGGGGAAGAGTTGAAACGTCTCCCCCTACCTTGCTTACCTCCTCTGCCCCTTCCTCTTGAGTTTGTACCTCTCCCTGCATATTTAGCTTGAGAAGTAGTACCTTCATCTTCTACTTTCTTTCTCTTCTCTTTATCTTTATACTTTCCTTTCTCTGTGTATAGGGCAGAAGAGTTGTTTCCTCTTAATGGTTCTCCATTTTGTTTGAGCTTGGCTTCATGGGTAAAGAGTTTTCCCATGAGAGTGGTAAGATCAAGGATTTGCATGTCCATGTAAAGGTCCATAGTAGTTGTGAAAGCTTCCCACATATCATCTACCTTGATGCCATTGATTATTTGTCTCACTATTTTTTCCTCGTCAATCTCCTCTCCTATGCTTGCCAATTGATCAAACACATCTTTTACCTTGGTCACATACTCTGGAACATTCTGCTTAGGTTGCTTCCTTTGAGTAGTAAATTCAATCCACAATTGATTTTTTCTAGCTCTTGTGTTGGAAGAAAAATATGAAGATAATGTATCCCAAGTCCCTTGGGAAGTTTTACAGTTCCTAATGTGAGGAAGAAGGAAGTTGGAAATAGAGTTAAGTAGATATGACCTTGCTAAGGCATCTTTGGCACACCATGAGTTGAGTCTTTCTAGCTCCTCTCTTGTAGGTTGACCTTTGCTTCTGAATATGGGCATCTCCTCATCTCCTGATATGTATCCATAGAGACTCCTTCCTTGTAGATAGGTCTTCATCCTCAAGTACCATGCTGGATAGTTTTTCCTATCCAATTTATCAATGAAAGAAGGGAAACCATCTCCCATTTTACCTCAACTTGCTCTGATACCACTGATGGAAGAGATGGATGGATACCTCAAGGAAGTGAGGTGGTACTGCTAAAACTTGCTTTGTACCTACCCTAAATCACTTGAGAGTTTGATAGTAGGCCCTTTTAGCTTGCAAATGACACCAATAAAGTACCTATGTACTTTGGAGTGGATGCTGGAAACAATTGAATCAAAACAGACTATTTCACAAATAGCTAGTCTCACAAAACTTGTTATTTTGGTCTTCACACCTGCTAGATCTTTTGCTCAGTGCTCATAGTACAGTAGCAATTGATAAAAATCATTTTGAGGGAATAAAATTATCTTAGATAGCTAACGATTACAAGTGGAATCATTTAATATACTATGAGAAATTAATTTAGCAATTCAAAGATTACCCCCGAGCTTTTAGGGATTGAACAGTTGATGACTAGTGAGTAGTTCGATGGCGATTTCTCCCAAATCGCTGAACCAAAAACTTTAAACTCTTGGCACCATAAAATAGACTTTGAGCTCGTTCCAAAAAGCTATAGATCATGCAAAAGGGTTAAGAAATCACTAAGACATGATCAAACAAAGTTCACTATTCTAAGTAGTCATAGTGGAGAAGTAGACAAAGATACTAAATGATGTTTATGTATTATAGCACATGATTTTACAAGGTCATTGGCATTATGATGATGCTCAATGATAGTGGGCTCAGAAAGAGGCACCATAGCCACGAGTTTTACAAAGCCTCGTTTTATAAGAGTCTCCTTTGAAGTTTGAATTTGAATTCAAGTTTTGGCTCCATCTAAAAAGGTCACTCCCTTGATTTAGGAGATATGAACTTGTAGCTAATTATTCTTCCTATGTTCACGAGATGTAGGTCCTTGAAAGATTCTTCAAGAGGTTAATCTTTTACAAATGGTAAATGACAAAGTATTAGAAGCCAAAGTTCACATGCTTCATGAAGTGATTGTACATATTGTCTTCCATGCCTAGCCAAATGTGAAGGCTTGGACTTTTGCACCAACAATAATGTCACAAGATTCCCTCAATCCTTTTCCCTTTACTTTTATCTCAAAAGTTAAAGTGTATTACTTTTACAAGGGTTGTTCATGTGTAGTTTAACAGT
Organism: Ceratopteris richardii; assembly: GCA_020310875.1. Classification (NCBI taxonomy): domain Eukaryota; kingdom Viridiplantae; phylum Streptophyta; class Polypodiopsida; order Polypodiales; family Pteridaceae; genus Ceratopteris; species Ceratopteris richardii. The sequence goes on along the minus strand of CM035423.1, from coordinate 170,381,869 downwards.
GATAAATAAAATGGATATGTGATAAGTCCTTGCTATTTGGTCAACCATCAAGCATTGCGAAATGTACCAACAAAATGCACTTAAAAATAGTCCTAAATGACTATTTGACCCACAAAATGAGTTTTAAAAACTATGAAAGAATTATAAATGGTTGGGATTTCACTCCTAAAACTCAAGGAATCCTTGGGATTTACAAAAATGGAGTGTTCATATAAATAGATATACAAATTTTGCTCAAAAAGAGGCAAATTTGACATAGGTTTCTTGTCTATCCCAAAACCTTTGTAGCTTAACTTCCATTATTCCCCAGAATCTTCCAAGTGATCTTTCATTCACTTGATTTTTGACTAATCAAAGCATGTTTACCCATCCAAGCACATGAAGCTATGGATTCTAGACTTGCACTCAAGAAGAAGATTGTCTAGCATCAAACACTTAGAGGAAAGAAACACACATGAAAAGTATGCAAAAACACTTAGCTTAGGTGGGTATGGAGTTGGGACACCTCAAGAACACCATGGAAGCTCCACATGAAGGAGATGAGAGAAAATTACTCAAGAAGCAAGATGCACGATATTATCTTTAAACTGAGTTAAAAAGTCCCTAAAAACTTAAGGTTTTTGTCTTTTATACTAAAAGACTTGGTCCTTTTCACATGAATTTTGGACAAAGTACACTTAAGATTAGTCTTAAATGTCTATTTGAACCTCAAAATGAATCCTAAAAATTGTGAAAAAATTCTATAAGGTTTGGAATTCATTCTTGAGGGTGAAGGAATCCTTGCCCTTTAGAAAAAGGCAGTGTTCATACATAAAATATACAAACTTTGATAAAAAGAGGCAAATATGACATAGGCTGTCTGTCTGTCCATTCAAAAACTTTTTGTCCCCAAGTGATAGGGATCATATTGGAGTGTGATATCTCCAAATGGCATTGAATCGTTGTTGTATAGACACTAGATAATTTACAAAATATTTTTGAGTGTTTCTAGAAAAACCAGTGTGAAATGCTTTTAAAAGTAGCCATGTGGTGGCTATCCAAGAATTGGTAGTGGTCATAATATGCAATAAGGCATTTAAGAAATGGTATTTGTTTAAAATAAAAAAAATAATGGGGTGATCCCATAATGAAACCCTAGAAGGCTGATATCGAGCACATGGTCAGAGTTAAAAGCGGCAAGAAAGACTATGATGGTTTTCAAATATTTTCACTAACATCTAACATGTGGGGTGAGGGATGCTAGTTGCCTTGTCTTGCCAAAAAGCGATTGTTGCACACATGTATTCTAAGGTTACTATGTAGCTTTAGGGGACACTATGGATTGGTTGTTCAACCAATACTTAGTGGTTCATTATCAAACTCACATAATATCATAGGCTAAAACTATGTATGGTCTTTCTCTAAGTATTCTTCACCACCATCTAAGATTGGCTTGTGCAATCTATGTGTATGTTATATTCTTGATATCCTTGTGCTTGATCATACATCTATCATAAGCCTCAAACCCAATGTGATTTTTTATTTAAGCTTGTACACTTGCTCTAATATGTCCATAGGTGGGTGAGAATGGTGAGAGCACATCCTCATGGACAACGTTCCCATTCTTCTTAGTAGTTATGCATCTAGACATTGCTTCTCAAAGTCATTCCAAAGCTCTTGCATAAGGTAGATCCTTTCTTCTCTTCAACTATTTGTGGAAAGAAGCTCTCTATCCTTATGTATTGTGGAATCATATTCTTCAACCTATGAGTCAATTGTGGATCCATGGTCTTGATCCTCATTGTTTGATGCTTCAATTAGTACTTGTATTACATACTGTTAGTAGTAGCTAGAGGCATAGATGTCGAGGAAGCATGTAAGACAAGAGGCATGAAGATCAAGGGAGGAACAAGACAATAATTTGTCAAGGTTTATTCATCAATCTATGATGAAAACATTAACAATGATGTTTATCACTAAACTTTGTATGTAGAAACATATGATTTTGTTATGCCATTCTCCATTTTGTGGAAGCCGAGGAGTCCTAGAGCTTGAGGATCCTAAGTAGATCCTATGTTCTAATTCTTGTAATTTTTAGACTTCATTTGAAACCCCAAATAAGCTTCGGATCCTATTTTTTGACTAGGCCAGACACTAGGTTAGAAACCGGTCAAAAGTATTCCAAATACTATAAAAAGAGCTCGAGAGCTCATTAGCAAGTTTTGAGAGTAATGCAAGATAATATTGCTACTTTCATTGTCGCTCCTATTGTCTCTTCCATGTATATGTGCACTAGTGTGCTTCTCACGCTCACCTTCTTGCACATCACTTGTTCACAATCTTCATATCATCCTACCTCTTTCGCTAATTGACAATTAAGGATGTGGAGCTTCTTGATGTGGTAATTGCCCTTGTTTAGAACAACATCAAATTTTGCATTGTTGTTAGAGATGAACTCAAGGACAAACGTGTGATGGTAAGAGTGTTAGGAGAGTAGCATTGGAAGGTAAATAGATAGTGTTTTGTTGGCTTCCATCAGTGTGACAACAACAATATTACAAAATTCAAGGTTTTTGTTTCGAGTGTGGTAAAGAACATGTCATATGCAAATGTCCTAAAGACCCGACCAATGTCTCCAAAGTAACCCCATCAATGTGATAGGCATCGTGCATACTTCTAATGGACCTACACCAAAATATGTGCCCATCCAAGTAGTAACTAGAGCCCAAACACTACAAAAAAATCAACAAATAAACCCTCATAAGATAGCAAAAAGTAGTGAAGTTGGAGAGTTGAACGGAAGGAAAGACAAATCTTGGAAGGATTCATGAGAAAGGCTTAAAAGAAAATGGAGTAAGAAAATAAATGAACTAGAAGGTATCTTAAAAGAAATTAGAGCCAAAATCTTAGAATTAGCATATCAAGAGTCAAACTAGGTAACTCTGACACCGGGATGAGGATATGTTCTAGCTAAACCTATATTGGAGGATGTGGATATGATTTTTAGAGCATACCAAGCAAGACTGAGAGAAGGACCCCAAGTGGGAGAATCCTAAAGCAAACCTAGAGATAGAAAGAACGGCCAAGCTCTACACAAAAATGGTCAAACTAGCTCAAACCATGTTTCAAGCATCTTAGTATGTCAATTGGAGCAATCGAGTGAAAGCAGAGCTACACTTTCAAGGACTACTAGAGAGACTAGAACACTTGATTTCTAACACGATGAAGGTTGATTCTAAGAGGACCTATTTTGTCCCACAGACAATAGAAGATACTCCACCCATTGTGTCATAAGTTCCTAATACTATAGATAGGGAAAGCCTTTCTTTGATACATAAAATCTCACAAGGATTTTTTAGAGAAATTCAAGAAGAGAAATGGAAGTTGGAGCAAGAAACTCACCCATGAATTTAGGAGATAGATGATCTCCAAGAACCATTCCCATAGCACATACCCTCTATATATGGCAAACAAGAGGAGGAATAGCCTAGTGAACAAACAAATTTTGAATCTAATTCTTTGCAAGAATTACCTCGCTTCATGGATCCTTGATAATCAAAACCAATCAGTATGCGAACCCCCACCATACTACTAAGAAATGAAGAATCAATTCTTCATAGGAACACAAATGTAATAAAGAACACTAAAGTGCAATGTCATCTCACTTTAGAAAATCTATTGAAGGTTAAACCCGTGCTATGGAAGCATGTAGCAAACTTGTTACCAAAAACGGCTACTAACCACTCTCATAAGAAATCACACAGAAAAGTCTTGAAAATACCCATTGATAGGATTGGAGATATGAGTGAAGGAGAAGAGGGAAATACTTATTTGCCTATCTCCTACCAAGGCTACATCACCAAAGCAATCTTAGTCTCAGGTGCTGGAGTGGCCATTGCTATTGGTGCAATTACTCCAAGCCTAAATGCTTGATCATTTATCCTAAAAGTTGATGTATTAGCACATGAATGATCTCTTGTAAAAGATTGATTTTTACTCCTTATAAAAGTGCATATCTGGAATCACTTTCAATTACGAGTTCTTAGGGGAATCTTTCCACAAATTATTTGTTGAGGATTTGTGGAAAATCAAGTCCTAAAACTTTGGAACACTTTTAGGTAAAGATTTGAAATGAAGCTTGAATCTTGACTCCAACAAAAAGGCTATAAAAGAGGACTACCTAGTCGTGTGGAAAAGATGGGGAGATATAGCAAAGATTTTAGAGGAATTTGTGTGGCATATTGAGCTCACATTATTGCAAAGCATCATTCTCTGAGCATAGTTAATCATTTTAAGTGAAATAACGTATGAAGATTAGCTATCTTAGTCAATTAAATATTTCTAAAAGTATTTTGTACAATTGTTATCAAGGAAGGAGTACTGATCATTTCTCTAAATAGGTGTAGTGACGAAAGTAGCAAGTTTTTGGCTCAAAGTGAAGCTCCAAGTTATCTGTTTTGATCCAATGATTTGAGGATCATCTTCCAAAGTTCTTGTGTGATTATTTGTGCTTCCTAGAAAGCTCAAGAGGTCTACTTTGTGCTCCTTAACTCAGTTTCTGTTGATGTGAAGGAGGAATTTGCCAGACCATCTCATCTCTGGAAGGTATCCATCATCTCCTCCAATTGTGGTATCAGAGAAACATCAAGGTACAATGGGAGATGGATTTCCATCATTCATTGACAAATTGGATAGGGGAAATTATCAAGCTTGGTCCGTAAGGATGGAGGATTACCTCCAAGTAAGAAGCTTGTATGGATACATATCTTGAGATGAAGAAATACCAAAATCTAGAAGCAAAAACCAACCTACAAGAGAAGAGCAAGAGAGACTAGCCGCATGGTGTGCAAAGGATTCTCTAGATAGGTCTTACATACTCAATTCAATATCTGATTTTTTGCTACCTCATCTTCGGAGTTGTAAGCCTTCCCAAGAGACTTGGGAAGTACTATCTTTATATTTCTCATCAAATACAAGGGCCAGAAAGAACCAGCTTTGGATGGAGTTCACAACCTTGAAGAAGCAACCAAAGCAAAGTTTAGCTGACTATGTGACCAAGATGAAGGATGTAGCTAATCAACTTGGGAGTATTGGAGAAGAAATAGAAGAGGAGCAGATAGTAAGGCAAATCATAAATGGCATCAAGGTTGATGACAAATGGGAGTCTTTTACCATAGCAATGGACCTATATATGGATATGCAGATACCTGACCTCAATACATTGATGGGGCAACTCTTCAAACATGAGACAAAGATCAACAAAAATGGAGATACTTCTAGAGGTAATCAATCTTCTACCCTTTACATAGATAAAAATAAGAATAAAGATAAATTCAAAGGTAAGAAGAATGAAGAAGATGCAAGTACCTCTCAAGTGAATTCCATAGGTAGGGGAAGAGATACTAGAGGAAGGGGTAGAGGAGGAAAACAAGGCACAGAAAGAACATACAATTCTTCACCTTGCAACATTTGTGGCTTGACCAATCATACCACCGATGAATGCTTCAGGAACACAAAGAATCAGAGAGGAAGAGGCTTCCACAGAGGAGGCTATGGACAATCAAGAGGCAGGTTCAAAAATGGAGGAAAAAATTACCATCACAATTACAACCAAGGCTGCAACAACTATCAAGGAGGCTCCATAGGAAGGAGAGACTACAACAGCTATACAAATGATCGAGAGGATTCCCTGTTACTCATGAATATGACAGCCAAGCAAGGGAAAGATGATGAGTACCTATTCTATATTCATTCTAGTTGCTCCAATCATGTAGCAAGCAATGTACCATTATTGTCTGACCTTGAAGAACCCAAAGGAAAGCATGAATTTCAAACAGATGATGACACTGGGCTCTCTATAAAGAAGATTGGAAATGTTAAAGCATATGATGGTAACATGAATCTTCTAGGGAGGGTATTGTATGTGCCAAAAATAACCAAGAATCTAATTTAAAAATTGTTGAGAAGAGTTTATAGGTTAGATTCACAAGGCATGGAGCATATGTGGAGGACCCTCAATAAGGCTTCATGGGGATTGCAAAAGGTGAGAAATTTGGTAGACTTTTTACCTTTGAAGTTGAAGATACAAGAAATGTTGCTCTCTTTAATTATAAGGACAAAACCCTATCTGAATTGGAGATATGGCATAAGAGACTAGGACATATAGGTGAAAGGACATTGAAGAAAATATGCAGGGATTAGAGTGTTTGTGGCATCCCAAATGTGTCCAAGTAACACATGATTTACAAATGTGGAGCGTGCCAATTTGGCAAGTCACATAGGCAACCATTCAACAAAAGAGGATACATGTATGAAGACTACTTGGAGCTTGTACACATAGATGTGTGGGGTCCTACCAGAGAGCCATCAATTTTAGGGTCAAGATATTATGGTTCATTCATAGATGACTATAGTAGGTGCACAATACTTTATTTTATGAAGCATAAAGATGAAGTCTTCACTTGTTTGAAGAAAATATTTGGCATTGGTTGAGAATCAAACAAATAAAAGCTTGAAGAGGGTGGTGAGTATTTCTCACATGACTTTGACTCCTTACATGATAGAGGCATAAAGAGAGAGATTACAACAAGGTACACTCCTAAATAGAATGAAGTGGATGAGAGAAGGAATAGATTAATAGTAGAGGCTGCAAGATCAATGTTGAATGAGACAAAACTCCCTAATTATCTATGGGCAGAGGCTATTTCCAAAGCCACACCTTACGAGGCATGGAATGCCAGGAGACCTTCTTTAGATCATTGTAAGATCTTTGGGTGCACTGCTTATGCACACATATCCTATTAGATTAGGGGAAAGCTTGATCCAGAAGCTGAAAGATGCATATTCATTGGCTATGATCAGAATTAGAAAGGATATAGGTTATATAATCCCACCAACGAAGGATTTACACTTAGTAGGGATGTGTTATTTGATGAAAATAACTCTTGGTTTGAGGATGATTGCAAGAAAATAAAGCTACCCTATGATTTGGAGAATGATTTTCCAAATCTGACTAGGGAAGAACCACATACATCAGAGGATGCCAACTCAGAAGATGAAGAACAAATGGATTTTGAAGCTTTGAAGTCCAAGGGCAAAGCAAAGTTCAAAAAATTAGAACACATTCTAGAGTCATCCAATCAAGCACTTAGAAGATCTCTAAGGGAAAGTAAGAAACCTATAAGGTATAGCTATGACACATCATTAGTCACCAAGCATTCTATATACATGGCTAAAGATTCTATGTCAAAGGAACCATCTTCATTTCAGGAGGCCAATAAGGAAAAAGAATGGAGAGAAGCTATGCAGGAAGAAATGGAAGCACTTCAAGAGAATAGTACCTGGGATTTGGTTCCCAAAAACCATTCATGAAGGTAATAGGATCCAGGTGGATTTACAAAGTGACAAAGAATTCAAATGGAACAATAAATAGGTATAAAGCAAGGCTAGTAGCAAAGGGGTTTGCTCAAATCCATGGAGTGAATTATGAGGAGACCTTCTCACCTATAGCCAAGATGCCAACTATCAGAGTTTTAGTAAGTATTGTTGCTTCAAAGAATTGGAACTTGTATTAGTTAGTGTTAAAAATGCATTCCTTAATGGGTGGATCTCTAAAGAAGTCTACATTGCTCAACCACCAGGATATGAAGACAAAGACAAACCTAATTATGTATGTAAATTAAGGAAGGCACTATATGGTTTAAAGCAAGCTCCTAGAGCTTGGAACCATAGGCTGGTCACATACTTGCAGAACCAAGGTTTTGTTGTAAGCAAGGCAAATTCTTCATTGTTCATTAAGAAGACTAATTCAGAGGTTATTTGTCTATGTGTTTATGTGGACGAGATTATGGAAATGATGCCAATGGTATCAAGAAGATCAAAATCGAGATGAAGGAGGAATTCAAGATCAATGATCTTGGACTGCTTACATCTTTTCTTGGTTTAGACATTGTTTAAATAGACTCTTGTATTTTCATTACTAAGAAAAAGTACATCCATGATATGCTTGTTAAGTTCAAGATGGAAAATGAAAATATTGCAGGTACACCCATGGAATTGAATCACAAACTTAGTGCTCATGAAGGAGAGCTGCTTGAAGACATTACAAGTTATCAAAGTCTTGTTGGGAGTCTCATTTATGCAACTCTAACAAGAGTGGATATATGTTATGGGGTGAGTACATTGAGTCAATTCATGCATACACCAAGAAAACCTCACATGGAAGTTGCCAAAAGGATCTTAAAGTACTTGAAGGGTACCATAAATGAAGGGCTATTTTATCCATTTACATCTGAGTTGGATATCAAGCTATACTCTGATGTAGATTGGGCTGGCTCAAAAGATGATAGGAGGACCACCTCGGCCTAGTTATCTTTTGCAAGATCTAAGTTAATTTCATGGCCATAAAAGAAACAACCAACTCTGGCATTGTCATCAATTGAAGTTGAATATTGAGGTCTAGCAAATGCAACAAAAGAGGCAATATGGTTAAAGCTACTCTACTCAGACTTGGGGCTATATATATACACTCCAATGATCTTTGGGGATAATACTAGCTCACTACATTTGGTTGATAATCTTGTATATCATGCAATGACTAAGCACATTGACATGCATTATCATTATGTGAGGTATCCACCATCTCCTCCAACAATTACCACCACTTTCCTATGGGAACAAGAATGAAGCTACAAAGGGATGATGGTCATATCGAGAAAAAGGTTTATTGGAAGGAATCACTCTCACCACGTGCAATGTGGAGTTTGAGCACACCTTTGCCCTTTGTGAGTTTGGAAAGAACCACACTTATGATATGATTTTTAGACTATGGTCATATCGAGAAACCCTTAGGCTTGTTGGAAGGAATCACAAGAATGAAGCTAAAAGACCCACAAGAATGAAGTTACAAATGGATGATGGTCATATTGAGAAACCCTTAGGCTTGTTGGAAGGAATCACTCTCACCACCTGCGGTGTGGAGTTTGAGCACACCTTTGCCCTTTGTGAGTTTGGAAAGAACCACACTTTTGATATGATTTTGGGACATCCTTTCATGTGACAATTGCAGATCTGACAAGACTAGGGAAACAACTCTTTGTACTAGCAACATCTGGGAGTGTTTTCCAAAGTCAATCTCAAAGAATATTCCCATTGTGATGTACCCCCACTATAGTGGAATACCCTCCATAAAGCACCTGAAGAAACTGAGTCAACATAATCCTTCACATGAGACCCTTCGTGGTCGCATGAACACACTCATTTATGGATGTGTAAAGTAGTGATAGGAGAGGAGGAGTGGTTAAACACTAGAACCTTAGGCTCCAAACAACACCCACATACCCTCCAAGATCCTGCCTATGTACCTGTAGTATTCTTGCATGAGGAATTTGAGCCTCATGGATGGGAAAAAATCTTAACCACCATGGACACAATGGTGAACGAAGAATGATGGACTCCTCACTATGATGAGGATGGCTATCATCCTCTATCTTCATGATAGAACCCATGGTAAGTGGGCCTATTTTAGAACAATGTAAGGATGTGACCCTAGAGCCAACCAATAAAGTGATGAAGATCTAGAGTCCATCATCATGGAGCCATTGTGTTCTTCATATGAGGAATATTTGTATCTACTGGAAGCCATCTTTCTTGATCAAGCCGAGCTAAGGCAAAAAAAGAAACTCACGAATAAGATCAAGCTTGAAAGGAAGGAGGGACAAGAGAAATCCCCTACCCAAGGAGAAGAGGAACTCCTATTGGAAGTCTACGAAAATTTTAAGAAATATGAAATCGAAGATCAAAGAATAATGGTAAGAATGCCTAAGAGAGAAACTAGCAGAGGAGAAGCATATGACAATCGAGAAACAAGTTATATGATCATAAGGAAGTTACTAAGATAATTTCAAATTCTAATGTATTTCATCCACAAAAAGGAAGATAGATGAAACTTTATGAAAAATAAAAAACACTCACTTTGTTATTTATTACTTTCGATTCCTATCACATGCATAAAGCTTACTTACATGCATATTTACACTTACACATGCATATACTCATGCACACACAAATTTACTCATGCAAATACACATGCACTTATCATATATGCACACACTCTCACACATCCATGCACACTTACACATACATGCACTCTCACACTCACATACATGCATGCACTCTATGCATGTCCACTCTCACATACATGTACTAATGCATACACACATGCACTCATGTGCACATACATGCACTTATCATACATGCACACACTCTCACACATGCATGCACAGTTACACATACATGAACTTTCACACTCACATACATGCATGCACTCTATGCATGTACACTCTCACATACATGCACTCATGCATACACACATGCACTCATGCACACATACATGCACTCTCACACATGCATGCATACACTCTCACATGCATGCATACATTCTATACATACATGAACTCTATCATACATACATGCATGCACTCACACACATGCATGCATACACACTCTCACATGTGTGCATTCATTCACTCTCACATGCATGCATACATTCACTCTTACATGTATGCATACATTCAATCTAACATGCATGCATACATTCACTCACATGCATGCATACACTCTCTCACATGCATGCATACACTCATGCACATGCATACACTCTCACACATGTGCTTACACTAAAATCAAACAAATCTATCTCTCTCTCTCTCTCTGTGCAATCATCTTCTCCTTCTTCTAGGTTCTTTCCATGTTCTTCTTTTATGATTCCGTTTTTGCACATCACTAGTTCTTGCACATATGATAAACAAAGCATCTTCTTCTATCTCTATGTATGTAGTTGCATTAAATGCACCTTCTCCTACGATTTGCATGCATAAACTAATGGTAGGAAAATATATTATGCAAATTGAGGCATCATAGGAGGAAATCTCTCTCTCTCTCTCTCTCTCTCTCTCTCTCTCTCTCTCTCTCTCTCTCTCTCTCTTTCTTTCTCTCTCTCTCTCTCCTCTCTCTCTCTCCCCCTCCTCCCCTCTCTCTCTCTCTCTCTATTTGGAGCATGTTTTGACATAGATACATACGTATTTTCACATACACATGCAATCACACAAGTATATAGCTACATATTAGAAACATACATATATACATAGGCACCTTTTCAGCACACATATATAGAGATAGTCATGTATACATGCACACACATGCATAAGCACATATACACAAGGTTCAGTACACTTATTCATAGGGTCTTGTACCCACACAATCACATAGGATACCCTTCTCACAAACACTTAGTCACATGTAGGGTTTCACAACAAATTTAGGGTTACATGTACCTAAACACATACATATTGATCCACATGCATAGGTAAGGTTGCATACACACATATACTTTAGGCACTTAAGGTAAATCCATAGGGTATCTCACATTCACTTATTTCTCAATCCATAAATCTAAGGGAGTCAAAAAAATAAATAAAAATGGGCATTAAGTGGTAGGTGCAAACAACAAAACAAGATTCAATTAGAGGCTCATGATCAATGTACATTTCCTTCTTCTTCAGTCTGCAAGTAGCTAAGGAGAGGTTAATCAAATCAACAAATCACATAAAAGATGTTTTTAAGAGATCAGAGATCACCATTTTCGAAGTCAATTTTATTTTTTTTTAATTTCATTCTGAGTGATGAAATCCTTCCGACATCCACACTCACTAAACCTACACATCGTCTCGATAGGCCAATCTACAGATCAAGTCAGGAAAAGATAAACAAGTATCAAATTCTTTTTTGAAAAACATTGTTTTAATTATTTCAACTGGTATATCAAAATATGCTCCTAGATGAATGTACAAATTCTAATAGTAAAGGAAAATTTTAAAATTATGCAAACTTGAATTAAAAGCTAGGATCTCATGAGCTAAATGGTTTAGAAATTAAGGTAGCCTACCTATATAAAATAAGCTTGATTCTACTAGGAGTCGCAAGTTAAGGTTTTCCTCTTCTATTTGTATAACAACTATAGGGTCTCTAACTTCTATTTTCAACTTACACACATCCCTACTTTAGTTTGTAATTCTTCCTTGCCTTCATTTTAGTAATTTTTGTTAGATATCAGAATAATCGACATATATAATCATGAAATGCATGAAATGAAATTCTATAAACAACTGAACAAAATAAGTCAAGCTTAGAACTATTTCACTTGACTTTATCTTTTGTGTTTTGTATTCTCATCATTTTTCATCTTTCTCATTTGCAAAATAGCTTCTTAGAATATCTTACTAAGTGTTTTATAACTTTAAAAAACTTTTCTTTTTTTATCAAAAGTTTCATATTCAAAAGGACAAAATTATTTTTTTTAAATGACTCTCAGTTTATTTCTTAATTTATCAATAATTTGTAATAGTTAAACTCTATATGTTTGTTCATAATTTAATTCATTTTTATCAGTCAAGTATTTATTTTCATCATTTCCTCTATTGCTTGCAATGCCACTCCAAGTTTTCTTGTTCAATTTTAAAGATTTTGAAGTTTTTGAATTAATGTTCATATTGTTCTCAATTTGTTTAATAATATCATTAAGGGGTTGTTTTCGGTTTCATTATTTTTTTCACAATTTCTATTCACACACATACTTTGTTTGGTCTTTTCTTGTTTAATTTGATTGTTTTCTTGTCTGTTCAATTGATTTTGTAGTTCTCTAACTTTCTTTTGGTAAAAAGTTTTCTGATTATTAAGAAGATTTGGATCAAATAAAACATGCATATCTTCTTGCTTCTACTTGTATTTCATGATCAAATTCTTGTTGCTTTATATCTATTGTTCTTCCATAATTGGCTCAAAGTTTGATTTTCTTCTTTTGTTTTTCTAATTTCATCTTCTTCCATTAATTAATGTTCTCTTTTAGTTGACCTCGCACTCATTTGCTGTTCACATGTATGATTGGTTTCCATACTTTTTGACTTTCTTCACATGGATTTGGTTTGGTCTGGGTCTGCTCTAATAATTCTGTCATTTCACCCCTTCCTACATTTAAAAGGTTATAGGTCCTGGCAATTACAATTTTTTCTCTCATTTTCAATAACTAGTTTATGTCTTCTTGCATCTTCATATGACCTACAAGTCTAGAATGTATGACCATATTGGTCGCAACAAAAACATCCTAAAGGTCACGTTTGAATCCTATTTGATGTTCCTAGTGGAATTCTAGGGCTAGGTCTTCTAAAATCAATGGAATGTGTTTCAGGAGAAGGGTATACTGAAAAATCTTGGCTTTTCCTTCATTTTCATGCTTACATTTAGATGACTCTAAGTATTGTATTTGTGTGGTCAAAATTTCATATTTTTTGTTCATTTCTATAACTTTAGCATTACATTTCCTCATTGCAAGTTGTAAGGCTAATTCCTTGTACTTGTAGAGTTTCCATCATGGCATTTATGGTTTCAGGTAAAGTAAAAATTATTTCAAATTTCTTTTGT
>CM035423.1:170328414-170363414 GCA_020310875.1 Ceratopteris richardii | reverse complement strand
GTTGTTGGATAGTTTTTGGGCTATGCATTCAACTTTTTTGCATCATTTTACTACATATATTGAGCTCATACACGCTATGTACACTTTTGTGGATACCACTTATGTACATCCATATGGTCATTGATATAGCGGTTATGTTTTTGCATAAAGCCTTTTACGTTTGATAAAGAGGGTCATGGTGAGGTTTTCTTAAGTGGAAGACACCTAGATGTCAAGGTCTCTTCGTTGATGCAAGTGGAAGACTTACCCAGCCTCGCCATAGGAGATGTATGATAGTTGTTCATATGTGCTTAATAAGCCTAGTTGGCTTCTTTTGGGTTATTGATTATATGTAGGGGAGTCATTAATTGGCTATGCAAGTAAACATGTTTGTACTAGCAATTTATGAGCTTTTGACACTAGTCATGTGCTCATTTTGTAGAGGATACTCTCGCAAAATTTTTCGAGATGTTTTTTTTGGTTTTTTCAACTATACAATGGTCAATTTACTCCTTGATACACTTATTGGTGTGAGCACATTTATTCACACATAATCCTTTTGGTTGGCCATTACTGTCCATTAATTCATTTTTTTGGGAAGACTCTATTGAATTTTGCTTAGAATTTGACACTTGGTCATCCTTCTTTGAGCCTTAGTGGCATTTTTGAGCTGCTCTAGGTCCATTATCATTCTATTTAGTTCTCTACCATCGGGCATCATAGGTATCAGGCATGTCTAGTGGATCAGTGTCTAGTGCCAGTGTTCCGAGGAGGAGCTATAACTTTCTAGGTAAAGACCATTTTGAGATTTGAAAATTTGATGACTCAAAATTTGCTCTATGGAAGAATCAGATTAAAGATGTTCTAATTCAGAGCAGGCAATGGGATTGCAAAGAAGTGTGCTGATATGGATGAATATGATTGGGATGAGTTAGATGAAATTGCCAAGTCTACCATTCGATTGCACTTGGTAGACAATGTTTAGTTTATAGTATTGGACTCTGGAAGTGTAGAGGATCTTTGGAAGAAGTTATGCAATACATATGAAAAAGAAATGGCATCAAACAAAGTGTACTTGCTGAGAAAGTTAAATGATCTTCACATGAAGGATACAAACAGTGTTGTTGCTCATCTTAATGAGTTTGATGCTATATTCTCCCAGTTATAGGCTCCAAAAATGGACATGGATAATGAAATGAAAGTAGTCTTGTTGCTATGCACTTTGCCATCATCATGGGATACATTTTGCACAGCTATTAGCACTAGTGCACCTAGTGATAAACTAGTTTATGATGACATATGTGGAGTACCCTTGAGTGAGGAGATTCATAGAGAATCTATGGTTGGCACTCAGAGTGGAGATCCATATAATGTTCATGATTCTTACCAAGGAAAGAATCAACAACGTGGCAGGAGCAAGAACAAGAAAAAGAATGGTCAACAAAATAAGAGTAGAAGTAAATCAAGGAAGAGGGATATCAAATGCCATTATTGTCATAAGAAAGGACACATGAAGAAAGAGTGTTATGCATTAAAGAATGTTAAAGGTAAAGGGCAAAATGTTGATGGGCATGTTAAATAGTTACTTGCACCATCTGTTTAATCCCTCAAAAACCAAGCCATGTAACAATAGTCCCCCCAAAATCACACATATCACCCACCTCTTCACCTCCCAATCCATTTTTTGTATCTAAATGGACGAACCATTTCCCTTCAAGTCACTAGGAAATGGGTGCCCAAACAACTCAAGAATCCTCAATCCCCTCTCTTCAGACAATTGACTTGGCAAGTTGGATCCAAGACCAATTATTTCTAGCCAATCATAGATTGGCAAGAAAGAGAGTGATCCATGGATGTTGTGCTATTACAAGAATCATATATATATGCTCAGCTTACGATATTCCAATCAAGAGAGCATTATCTATTGTTGATCTCCAATAGTGTAAGGGTGCAAATAAGTCACAAAAACAACCCAAAGAATGCTGAGGAAAGAGGATGAGGGCATATATCCCTTGCTTCTAAGTAACTACCTCATCATGTCCTCAACCATCACCTCAACAGTCACCTATAGAAACCCAATCTTTGATTCCTCCACTTTGTATTCAATTATCATGACAACCCACATCAGAAGTTACATCTGATGCCAAGACCACTTCTCACGCACCCATGGGGGTAGTCCTAGATATGGAGGCTCACACAATTTTAGAATCTATAGCTATGATGGGGCCAGAGGCATTTGAATTTCCAATTCCAAACATGGAGACCAAAGCTCTAAACACTACATTTCACTTTGAGATGCATGACACATTCTCAAGTGAGTTCCAATTCTCAGACACACAATTCTTCTCTTAAGCATACGAGCACCCAAGCTACCCTTGTTCCCCATCCGACCATGATGGTGGCCACTCCACATCGAACCAAGAAGATGATGAAAGCACAATCACAGATGATGATGAAGAGGATGATGAAAGACAATAGGATCAATAGGAGAATATTGTGGATAAACAAGAACAAGAGGAAACAACAATACACTCAAGGTGATACATGTGAAGAGATGGATAGGTATGTGCTTGAAGATGAAGAGGTGTTGCAAACTCCTTGATCTACACCAGCCAAATGAACTCCACGAGTATATGGTGGACCCTTTTAGCTTGCCAATGTATGTATTAGACACCCTATGTACCTTGGAAGATCACTCTCAAAAAGATAGATCAAAACAGATAAGTTGGAGTTAGCTCAGAGGTGAAAACTTGCTATTCTTGGTTCATACACCTGTCCAGTGTTTTACATAATTCTCTGAGCACAGCAGCAATTAGCTTAATTCCTCTTGGCCAAGTCTAGGTAGCTTAAAGAGATAACTTTCAAGAGTAATCTCATAAAAAATAATAAACCACACACTGAGAATGAGTTTTAACAAGTGATGATATCATCTCGATTTTCACGGGCTGCTACAGTTTGAGACCAGTGAGCAGAAAAATGAACATAACTCAAACTGTAGGAATCCAATGATTATGAAAATTTGTATGGTTATACTAGACAACAAGCTGAATCCAAAAAGCTTTAAATCACTGAAATTGGATAAGTTGAGAAATGGCTCTGACAAGGTGAGTAAAAAAATCGGGTACCTGATAGAGAAGTGAAGATGAACAGACCCTGTTGACTTCAAATGAACATAACTGAAGATTGCAACATCCAAATGACATGAAAATTTGTGAGCATATAGTAGACGTATAGAGCTAACTTTACTAAGTTAAATTACTGAAAATGATCCACCAAGCTTAGAGAAACCATCTCTTGAATCTGACTGAGAAAACTGAGAGTAATGGCAGTGAGTTTCACAAGAACATGGAAATATGAACCCAAATGATCATGAAAATGAAAGTATATTGCTTGTACAATACAATGGACTTACTGATACATATGTGTGCCTTGTAATCACACCTTGATATGGCATAAATCTCAGCTCTTGGAGGTCTTCACATAGGTCTCTCTAACCACGACTAAAACTGCCATCTATTTATAGTTGAGTTTGGGAGGCTAACTTCCCTCAATCACTCTCCAATCAATCAATGATTGATTCGATTCTCTACGTACCACAAATCACGAATTTTTGGCTCCTCTTTCCATTCTTGATCAAGTGGACTCAACCACTTAAGATTCTTTCACTTTTACATTAAGTAAACTCTTCAAAAGTTACAAGAGGTAGTTCACAAGTGAACTTTACATAGTCTTCATTTTAAAGCTTTTTTCATGACTTTGTGGGACTCAAGCCAATACTTAGGCTTGTCATAGACTTGCTCCAACAGCTCCCCCTCAAGCCAAGTATGCTTGAGGTCTTCAATCTTTCAAGATTACCTGCAAACCTATCATAGCCTTGAATTTGCAAAGCTTTGTACCATCCAATGCTTTGGTTAGAATATCTGCACATTTTTTATGAGTGGACACATATGATATTTGAATCTCTTTGCTTAGAACCTTCTCTCGTGCATAGTGATAATGAACTTCAATATGTTTAGTCCTTGCATGAAAAATAGGATTAGCAGCCAAGTGAATAGAACTCATATTGTCACCAAAAATAGTTGGAGTTCCAAACTCCAATCCAAGATCTTTGAATAATGTCTTCATCCACATAGCTTCCTGAGTAGCTATGGCAAGACCTCTATATTCAGCTTCAGTAGAAGAGAGAGCAACTATGGGTTGCTTCTTGGATGACCATGAAATAAGCTTTGAACCTGCAAAGGTAAGATAACCTGAAGTGCTCCTTCTATCTTCCTTGGAGCCAGCCCAATCTGCATCAGAAAATAGCTTCAAACCTAAATCAGATACATAAGGATAATAAAGTCCTTCATTTATGGTTCCTTTGAGATACTTGAGAATCCTTTTAGCAGCATCCATATGTGGTTTCCTTGGTGTGTGCATAAATTGGCTTAGCACACTCACACTGTAACATATATCTACTCTTGTCAATGTGGCATAGTTGAGACTACCCACTAGACTTTGATATGATGTGATGTCCTCTATGAGTTCACCTTCATGTGAGCTCAATTTGTGATTGACCTCCATTGGAGTACCTGCAATCTTACAATCTTGCATCTTGAATTTTGCCATGTCCTTAATGTACTTCCTTTGAGTGAGAAACAAACCATGATCTTTGTAGACAACTTCCAAACCTAGGAAGTAGGTAAGTGAACCCAAATCACTTATCTTGAACTCTTCTCTCATCTGATCTTGATCTTCTTCATACCATCTGCATCATTTCCTGTCAATATAATATCATCTACATATACACATAGGTAGATGACCTCAGAGTTACTCTTTTTAATAAAGAGTGAAGGATCTGCCTTGCTTGGTTGAAAGCCTTTGTCCTGAAGAATGAAACAAGCCTGAAATTCCAAGCTCTTGGAGCTTGCTTGAGACATAATCAGGATAAACTTGATTCTCAAAACCAGGTGGTTGTGCCATATATACCTCTTCTGTTATCCAACCATTCAAGAATGCATTCTTTACATCTAGTTGAAGTATCTTCCAATTCTTGGAAGAGGCAATACTAAGCAAAACCCTTATAGTAGGCATCTTTGCCACAGGAGAGAAGGTCTCCTCATAATCAATTCCCTGAGTTTGTGCAAAGCCTTTTGCTACAAGCCTTGCCTTATACCTGTTAATTGAACCATGAGAATTCTTCTTGAGTTTATAGACCCATCTTGAGCCTATTACCTTCATGGATGAAGTCTTGGGCACTAAATCCCAAGGGTTGTTTTCCTCAAGTGCTTCAATCTCTTCCTTCATTGCATGCTTCCATTCTGATTTTGCTTTGGCCTCTTCAAAGGATGATGGCTCCTCTTGGTTTATGTCCTATGCTATGTAGATAGAATATTTAGTCACTAATGAGGTGTCAAACCCATACCTTTCTGGTTTTTTCTTTTCCCTCATAGATCTTCTTAGGCCATGATGTGATGATTCTCCCTCATGTCCAAGTTCTTGCAATTTTGCTTTACCTTTAGACTTCCATGCTTTGATCTTTTCTATCTGAGATTCTTCATCATCCTCTGAGGTGTCTTGTTCTTCAATCCTTGGTTGTTCTCTACCAAGCTTTGGAAAATCTTCTTCAAGATCATATGGTAAATTGATCTTCCTGCGTGAATCTTCATACCATGAATTGTTCTCATCAAAAACTACATCTCTGCTTACCAAGAATCCTTTGTTGGTAGGGTTGTATAACCTGTAGCCCTTTTGATTGTTGTCATATCCAATAAATACACACCTTTCTGCCTTTGGATCCATCTTGCCTCTAACTTGTGAAGGAACATGAGCAAAAGCAATACATCCAAAAATTTTACAATGATCTAAGCTTGGCCTTCTTCCATTCCAAGCCTCATATGGAGTCATCCCATCAAGGGATTTTGAAGGCAACCTGTTAATCAAGTAAGTGGCTGTAGATACAGCCTCCGCCCATAAGTAATTTGGTAAATGCATTTCATTTAACATAGACCTTGCAGCTTCAACAATTGTCCTATTCCTCCTTTCTGCCACTCCATTTTGCTCAAGAGTGTACCTTGTAGTTACCTCTCTTTTGATTCCTCTTTCTTGAAGAAAAGAATCAAAATCATGGGAGAAGTATTCTCCCCCTCCATCTGACCTTAGCCTTTTTAGTGATTTACCTGTTTGATTCTCCACAAGAGCCAAATATCTTTTGAAACATGAAAAAATTTAATCTTTGTGTTTCATAAAGAATAGGATAGTCCATCTGCTGCAATCATCAATAAAGGAGACATAATACCTTGATCCAGATATTGAAGCTTCCTTGCTAGGTCCCCATATATCTATATGAACCAACTCCAAGAGATCTCCATGCATATAACCTTTCTTCATGAATGGTAACCTGTGAGACTTTCCAAATTGACATGCACTACACTTATAAATCATATGTTGTTTTGACAAATTAGGCAGTCCAAGTACACTTTGGTCCCTGCAGATTTGCTTTAATGACCTTTCACCAATATGTGCTAACCTTTTGTGCCATACTTCCAATTCTGTGAGTGTCTGACTACCATAATTAAAGAGAGCAATGTTTCTAGTGTCCTGTAATTCAAATGTGAACAATCTACCTGTCTTTTCACCTTTTGCAATTTTTCTGATCCTTGACTTGGATCTTCAACAAATGCTCCTACTTTTGTGAACTTGACTTGCAACCCTTTCTCTACTATCTGCCCAACAGTTATCAAATCCTTTGTAATGGTAGGGACATAGAGTACCTTACTGAGTAGGTTGATGTTTCCATCAGGTGCTTTGACATTGCCTATTTTCTCCACAGGATGTTTTGTATCATCTCCTGTTTGTACCTCATGCTTATTCCTTGGATCTTCTAAATCTGATAGGAGTGCCTCATTTCCTGTCACATGATTTGAACAACCTGAATCTATGTAGAAAACATGCTCATCAGATTTACCTTGCGGCATAGCCATGTTCATGATCAATAATGAATCCTCTTTGTTTGAGTCTTCTGTGTAGTTATTGTAGTCTCTCCTTCCTTTGTAGCCTCCTTGATAGTTTGAATGATTGTAGTTGTTGTAGTTGCCATGGTAGTTGTTGAACCTTCCTCTTGAATAGCCATAACTTCCTCTATTGTATCCTTTGCCTCTTTGATTCCTGGAATTCCTAAAGAAATTTTCAGTTGTATGATTAGTTAGTCCACAAATAGAACATGAGTTGGAGTCTTGGGATCTCCCCTTGCCTTGTCTACCTCCTCTTCCTCTACCTCTGCCATGTCTTCCTCTACCTGCATAGTTAGCTTGATATGTACCTGCTTCATCATCCACTTTCTTTGCCTTTCCTTTGTTATCTTTGGACTTGCTTTTATCAATGTATAAAGCTGAAGATTGATTACCTTTAGAGTTTTCTCCATTTTTGATAAGCTTTGCCTCTTGAGTAAGTAGTTGTCCAATGAGTGTATTGAAATCAGGTACATGCATGTCCATGTACAAATTCATAGCAGTGGTGAATGCTTCCCACTTGTCATCTGTCGTCAAGCCATTGATGACCTTCCTTACAATTTTCTCTTCATCTATTACCTCTCGAATGCTTCCCAACTGATCCGCTATGTCCTTGAGCTTTGTGACAAAATCAGTCACATTTTGTTTGGGAGCCTTCTTGAGAGTTGTGAAATCCAGCCATAGTTGATGCTTCCTAGCTTTGGTACTTGAAGAAAAGAAAGCTTCAAGTGCATCCCACTCTTCCTGAGATGTCTTACAACTTCTAATGTGAGGCAACAAAAAATCTGAGATAGAGTTGAGGAGATAAGACCTTGCAAGTGCATCCTTGGGCACCATGTGCTCAATCTTTCTTGCTCTTCTTGTGTTGGTTGACTTTTGTTCCTAAAACTTGGCATAACCATCTCCAGCCACATAACCATATAAACTTCTACCTTGGAGATAAGCTTCCATTCTTAATGACCAAGCTGAGTAGTTACCTCTGTCCAATTTGTCAATTGATGAAGGAAATCCATCTGCCATGTTGTCCAACCTTGCTCTGATACCATTGTGAAGAGATGGATAGGTATGTGCTTGAAGATGAAGAGGTGTTGCAAAATCCTTGATCTACACCAGCCAAATGAACTCCAGGAGTATATGGTGGGCCCTTTTAGCTTGCCAATGGATGTATTAGACACCCTATGTACCTTGGAAGATCACTCTCAAAAAGATAGATCAAAACAGAAAGTTGGAGTTAGCTCAGAGGTGAAAACTTGCTATTCTTGGTTCATACACCTGTCTAGTGTTTTACATAATTCTCTGAGCACAGCAGCAATTACCTTAATTCCTCTTGGGGAAGTCTAGGTCGCTTAAAGAGCTAACTTTCAAGAGTAATCTCATAAAAAATAATAAACCACACACTGAGAATGAGTTTTAACAAGTGATGACATCATCCCGATTTTCACGGGCTGCTATAGTTTGAGACCAGTGAGCAGAAAAATGAACATAACTCAAAATGTAGGAATCCAATGATTATGAAAATTTGTATGGTTATACTAGACAGTAAGCTAAACCCAACAAGCTTTAAATCAATGAATTTGGATAAGCAACCACTGAGAAATGGCTCTGACAAGGTGAGTGAAAAAATCGGGTACTTGATAGAGAAGTGAAGATGAACAGACCCTGTTGACTTCAAATGAACATAATCAAAGAGTGCAACATCCAAATGACATGGAAATTTGTGAGAATATAGTAGACGTATAGAACTAACTTTACCAAGTTAAATTACTGACAATGATGCACCAAGCGCAGAGAAACCATCTTTGCAATCTGACTGAGAAAACTGAGAGTAATGGCAGTGAGTTTCACAAGAACTTGGAAATATGAACCCAAATGATCATGAAAATGAAAGTATATTGCTTGTACAATACAATGGACTTACTGACACATATGTGTGCCTTGTAATCACACCTTGATATGGCATAAAGCTCAGCTCTTGGAGGTCTTCACATAGGTCTCTCTAACCACGACTAAAACGGCCATCTATTTATGGTTGAGTTTGGGAGGCTAACTTCCCTCAATCACTCTCCAATCAATCAATGATTGATTTGATTCTCTACCTGCCACAAATCATGAATTCGTGGCTCCTCTTTCCATTCTTGATCAAGTGGACTCAACCACTTAAGATTCTTTCACTTTTACATTAAGTAAACTCTTCAAAAGTTACAAGAGGTAGTTCACAAGTGAACTTTACATAGTCTTGATTTTAAAGCTTTTTTCATGACTTTGTGGGACTCAAGCCAATACTTAGGCTTGTCATAGACTTGCTCCAACAATACAAGTGGGAGAGAAGAGGAATGTGTTGAGCTTGTAGCTTACACCAATTGCAGCTCAATGCATATATAACACCATGCAATATGTGTGGGCTAGACATCAAATAACATAGCAATAGAGCTAGGAAATCCTACAACAAGATCTTGCTAATAATGGGTTTGAAACCACTTTTGTAAATGCATTTAATGAATTGATTGAAGTTTAAAATGCATGGTCAAAGTGCAAGGCCTTGCCAAACTTTGATTGATGATTACTGCGACTCCTGTCTCGACCGAGAGAATACATTCGAGTGCCCATCGACACCAGTACTTCTAGTAGACATGAGGTTCAAGACCAACTCAGTGACAACAACACCAACCTGAGAACACACATCCTACATAGACTTGTAGAATTCCATAACCACCCCTTTATCGACACACAATCAAGACATATCCTCTACAATAAGGAACATGGGACTCCTCTGACATCATTTGTTAGTAGCAAAAGATGAGAATCATTGACTACAAGAGCAAAACAAAGAGAACTTGGAAGCATCAATGAACCATCCTGATGATTCACTCAGCCCAAGCTCATTCAAAGCTCTCCCCTCAAAGACAATCAAGACACTCCTCGAGGACCACACCCATCTACTAGAAAATTACGATCAATTATCTGAAGAATGTAGTGTCCTTCAAATGGACAATGCAACTTTTTGTCTATGGGAACCACCCTTGCCATTGATCACTGAGGAGATGATACCGCCTGAAGTGATTTAAGAATTAAATACATTGCATGCATGAGTGAACAAGTTCCAAGGACAATTGCTAGATCCAATGGTGATCACGCGACAAAAACCCCTAGCCGACCCCCTAGAGGCAAAAGAAATAGTTACTATTCACGTGGAACCAACATTCAAAGAAGAATATGAGCCACAACTTGTCAGTGGTGGATGAGTCACTAAAATGAGCTAGGACAAGTTTGAACTTCTTCGACCCTATTAAAATGCTCTTTTACATTACAAGCATTTTAAGTTCGTTCGGGTTCTTGGGAGTGGTAGGGGTCTGATAAATCAGAGGCCCTGTAACTTGATTTTCCCAATTAATTTATCTAAACCGCAGTACATTAACATTCAAAACTCTGTTTAATCCGAATTACTGTCAAATCTCTGGTTAGTCTTCTCACAGATTACTGTTCATACTCAGATTAATACTTTCTCAGTACGTAGCGCTAGAGTTATTCATTACCGTAACACAGACTTATAATCCCTAACGTAATGGACTATGTTAATCACAAGTTAATGTAATTAAACAAAGATGAACAACAGTAATACGCAGACTTATCGAACACTGCACTACAGCAACTTCCCAGACCGCAATCGCCCAGACAAACAGTCTGGCGATACTGCTCATCCTTCCCGGAGCGTCACCGCAATGCCTTTTTATTAGTTGATAAGTCGATACATCTCTTCACACGACCTTTCGGTTCGTGCGGAATATGAAACCTTTCAGTTCGTGCGGGATAGGAAAATACAGGAATTATGGAAATACAAAGTGCCAATCCGGAGGCTTACACTGGCACGCACGGTGGACTTGAACCCGCAATGGAACAAAAGTTAGGGCTCATCTACTATACCCTGTATATACATGGTTCTGGATAACTTAAAGGTTCTGGAAATTTTCTGTTTCAGCGAGTCCAACATCTTTTTTAGGATTTCCGGTTCTACGAGCTGAGCATCAGTTCTAACTGAACTTGCCGCAATTACTTGACTCATCAAAATTTCAGCTTGTGTCTGCAAAAAGGCCTCTTGCAGGTAGAAATCATTTGCCAGTGCTGCATCGCGATGCAATCTCATCTCATTGATCTGATCATCTACCCTTGAAAGTCTGTGAGCTTGAACACCTAATTGCTTTTCTCGTCTCTCCAAATCTTCAGATTGGAACTGCATGGTTTTGTAGTAGGCGTCTATTTCTTTCTGCATTCCTTCAAATTCTTCTTCAATTTAAGATATCGTCCCAATTCTTCCTATAACTCTTGATCACGTTTGAACAAGGTTTCGGTAGTCTTATGCAGCTCTGCTTCAGCTTTAAGTACATTATTAGCCAGAGACTGCGAAGCTTCTTCTAATACACTGTATGCTTTCCGCGTGCTCTGCAATTCATTTCCTATGGCAGTCATTGCATCTATTTTTTTGACTCAGCAGAGCATCTTTCTGTGAGAGTTGATCTTGAAGCTGTTGAATATGTAAGTGTAGACCATGATTTTCTGCCTTAGCTGCATCCACTTCTTCTTGCAATGGAGCAATATCTGCTTCTAGGATATCAACTTTATGCTGCAATTCATGACGAATGTTATCAGTGACCATTCAGAGTTGTGTTGGAAGCTGCTGTGAGAATTGGATGAGCATTCGACCCATGGACTCTAATTCCGTAAACATGGGAATCGGAGGAAGAAGAGGAGGAGGAAGTGGTTGGGATGAAGAAGCTGACAAGAGATGATGGGAAGATGGTGGAGAATAGTTAGGTGAAGAGGATGAGGAATCCGGTGCTTCAGGGGCAATAGGTTGAATGGAGACAATGAGCTCGACCGGAGGCATTGGTGGAGGAGTAAGTAGAAGATTGTTGGGCACCAACACTATTCCCGTAGGTTGCTGCGTAGTCACTTCAGTCCGGTCAATCACAGCATCGACCAAGGTAATGACTTCATTTATGATCTTTGCAACAATGGCTTGCACATTTTCTGGAATCGAGTGCTAAGAATCTGCCCAAGGAGAGTTTTCTTTGGAATCAGCAGTGGACGCACTTATTCCTGTTGCCGGATGGGAGAAGACGGGGTAGACGAATCAAGGTGAATTGAGGTGGTAGTGTCGTGGAAAATTTCTTCTTCATTTCTTTCTTCTTCATTTCCAGCGGCGGAACCTTGAACTTGACTCTCAAAAGGGCTTATCCATCTGCATTTCTGGCGGAGAAGCTGGAAAAGATCTTCATCCTCATCTTCTTCGTCTTCGAGCACTTGGGCAGATTCTTCATGATACAAAATTGGAGCTCTTGGTGGAGGTTGAGCGGCTTGAATGGCTGGGAACAGAAATGTAATAATATGCAGTAAACGCGAACGCGGAAGCTCTCCCTTGTTAACATGCTTAATAACCGTAACACATTCTCGGTGAATGCGCTGGAAATAGAACGAGGCAAAATTAGCATGCTCACGGGAATCCATGTCAATGCTTGAATAAAATGGGCGAGAAATGCCGTAAGTGCGTTTCTGTAAATTAAGGATAGCAACAAGAAATTGCAAGGCAGTATGTTCAGGGTCAGGGCGACACAAAATGGCGTATTCATTCGATGAGGACCGTGGGAATAATTCGACCATGGTGGCAATAGGAAGGAGAGGACCATTCTCCATGCCTTCTATGGGCAAACGGAATGCTGCAGCAAATGATGCTAGTGTGATTACGATGCGAGATGGTAAACATGTAATCGGCCAACTCTGCTCGGTAGCAAGAGTGGCGGCAATGGCTGCAATAATATGTGCATAATAAGGGTGACACTCCACTGAATGCCAAGGCAATTCAACGAAGTTCAACAAGCCGTGAATACGCAAGAACTCGCTCACGTCATGAGGGAGTCCATCACGGAATGTAGCAAAATTAGCTAAGGCTTCCATGATGCGGATGCGAAAGCACAAAGACACGAATACACTGTAAACACAGAAAACACAGAGCACACAGAGCACACGGACACAATAGCGTTTAACAGTCAAAGAAGAGGATGAAGTAGACACTCGACAATCGGAAGCGATCAGAAATACTTAATCATCGCGCGATGTTGAGATGATAACCTTCATAATTACGACGGGCATGCATGAACAAAATTAATAACACAAGGTGGTGATTAATTATGATTATGTATCAAAACGAGGAGCTTATGGTCTTATTCAGCAAAAGAAAAAATAAAAAAATAAATAACACACGGAAAAACGAAGGACATGTTAGCGAGAATCAGGCGCTTGGTGATATGTCCGCAACTTTGAACCATTGATCACTTTAGGAAGAGGAACTCCAGTCAAGGTAGTCAACCGAAAAGTAGCTGGTCCCACTTGTTCACTAATTCGGTAAGGACCGAACCACCGTAATTTAAATTTCCCAGCAGCACGATTTGATTTAGCATTGTAAAATAGCACAAGTTAGCCCACCGTAAACACAGGAGTCTTGAGGAAACGATCATGAGTCCGGGCTTGCTGCAACTGAACTTCTTGAAGAGTTAGAAAGCTTTCCCAATGATGTTCATCCAAATTTCTGAGTGCTTCCAACCGAAATGGCAAAGAGTCTTCGGGTAACAGCTTCTGAGTTATGGCCACACATAAGCTTGGCACGACAATCTCCATAGGTGCGATTGCTTCCAACCCATAAGCAAGCTTGAAAGGATTCAGTCCGGCTGCAATTTTGTATGTAGTCCGATATGCCCATAAGACTGCAGGTAGTAATTGATCCCATCTTTCTGGTGATTCCACAATCAATTTGCGAAGCATAGTCAACAGCGTCTTTTTGGTACTTTCAGCTAAGCCATTAGCACGAGGATAGTATGGGGAACTGAATTTATGCAGGATTTGAAAATTATGCGTTAGTACTTGCATTAAATTGTTAGCAAAATGTGTTCCTTGATCTGTCACAAGTTCCAGAGGTAATCCATAACGCGGAAAAACATCCTTCATCAGGCATTTTGCCACCGAAACAGCTATAGCAGACCGTAAGGCCCAAGCTTCTACCCACCTAGTAGCATAATATGTATAGGTCAAGATGTAACGATTGTTGCTAAGGGTTGCTGGAGGTGTGATTGGTCCAATAAAATCAAGACCCCACTTCTGAAAAGGTTCTAAAGGTAATACAGGTTGCAGAGGAAAAAAGTGTTTCTGTAATGGTTGGCCAGAGCGCTGACAAGTGTCACACTGCTGCACAAACTGGACTATGTCTTTGTACATAGTAGGCCACCAAAGCCCACTTTGCAAAATCTTCCAATGAGTGAGATCTGCAGCAAAATGTCCATTGGAGGGTATTGAATGTGCCATAGTGATGACTGAATTTGCTTCATGTGGCGGAATGCAGCGAAGCAAGACACCCATGTGATCCATATAGTATAACTGTCCTACCAGCAACCGGAATCTGCGACTATAAACTGCAATCTTCCGTAGCATAGTAGGAGGTGTATGAAGAGGAAGACATCCATCAGTCAGAAAAGTTAACAACGTATCATAATAGGTAGGCTGCTGAGGATGTTCGGGAGATTCGTCAGGAGCTGGTTCAGCAGCACGTACATACACAAATATACATTTCCATAGGCATACTCAGATATAAAAACATACATACATAAATACATACATACATGCTCACATATGTATATGCATACATACATATATACGTACAAGCATAGAAACACTTGTGTTGCGTTGATATAAAAATTATTATCTATGGTATTCCTGCTCCTTGTGATTTGCTTTTATTTGTTATTGGCTATTGCATGTCACAAACATCCCAAAGAATGTATACTTTTATTGTTAGTGTACGACATATTCTTAATGGGCCTTTCTGTCCGTTCATCCATCAGTACATCAAAAAGTGGCACAATGATGTTTCCAAGTGTGTGTGTGTGTATATATATATATATATATATATATATATATATATATATATATATATATATATATATATATGTGTGTGTGTGTGTGTGTAATATATATGATATTTCTACAAGATAATATTGTTCCACAGTATTTGTAATTTTTTTTTCCTGAATAGTTTGAGTACAGCAGCAAAGACACGCGTTGTCACATTTTCTGCATACAATGGGCATTTCTATGAACTAAAAAAGGCGCCTTCGATATAGAAAGGAAATTAATTTTATTATAGTAGAATTATTGAAGATTTATTTTGCAATATGAAGATTTATTGGAGGCCATCGATCGAACATGTTCCACATTTCTGAATCATCGGAGTGTATGTAACTACGAGTGTATCTGAACGTTACCTTTTCTAAAAGAAGTTATTTTAGGTATATGAACGTTACCTTTTCTAAATGAAGATATTTTAGCTCATAAAAGGGGACAAAAAATTCATATGCCTACATAAAACGGAATCGTACTCCTTTGTCGACTTTCGCTGCTCCATCATTAAAATCATCCTGCTTTTATAAAGCTTTATGGTTACAAGATTTGAAAAAAAAAAGCTATCCTTGTGTGCGTGTATATATGTATGTGTGTGTGTGTGTTTGTTTGTGTGTGTAGAGAGAGAGAGAGCTCTTGCAAGCACACAAAGACGTAGATGAGGAGAAAGAAACACATAGGAAAAAGAGACGCATAGATGTGGAGGATGAGAATGATCATGTTATTTTTCAAAAGATGAGGTATGAAATGGCCTAGCATAAAAAATCAAGATAGAGAATTACAAAAAGGAAATCAAATATCAAAATGAGGCTAACGTTCGTAGGTGAGTTCGAAAAATAGGCATTTGATGATGATGCTATGCGTGGAGTATGTTAGTGAAGACGAAAATATTTTATGCTTAATATTTTATGGGCTGAGCAAATAATCTGAATATAGAGCGCCATGCATACGCCCTGGTATTTAAATATTCCTTCTGACGTTGAATTCCATTTCTTCGACTTTGAAAAGAATACAAACCTTTTAAAGATCTTAACTTACTTGGTAAGAGATTTTTTTCAAAACTATATTTAACGCTACTTCTGATATGTATCCTCGCATGTATTTAAGGTCTTTGAGAGTTTGAATAAGCTATTAAACCCCTTGCTTAGAAAACCCTCTATTTGCTTCAGTGATTTCTCTAAACTTTGTGTAGCCATATTTAGCTTACAGATGTCTGTTTGCATGAGCTAGATAGCTTTGAGTGTTAAGGATGGATCCCTTATCAAATCATACACATTTCTTGTATTCTTTGGTTTTTTATAGAGCCATTATTGTCTCCTAAATTTTTCTCAAAGATCTTGTTCAATCTCTGCATATTCTGAGAGAAAGAGTTTCAAAAGTGAGTAGTGGTCTATGTGTCTATGCCTAGTGAAGGCTATAATTTGTATATATTGGAGGCATTCGTTCTCACACTAGGATTGAGCATTTTGAGTGAGATAACCTGCATTCAAAAGGTCATTAAATATAGTTTATGCGTGAAAATGCTCTTTGGTCCAATCCTCAAATGTCTAGAGAACGATTCATTTGAGTGAAGAGTGGTTTTGTGAGTGTTCTTGTGAAGCCACCTATGCTTCAAGGTTGCATAAGGAAGGTAAATCTTCTCCATCTCAAGGCTATTGTTATTTCTCACTTCTCTTGCATCAAAGGAATCTAGAAGAATGCATTAGAGTATACCATGTCAGACTATAGCACTCAAATGATTATGAGGTCTCATTAGTGGCACGGATGCTAGACCTATATTAGGAGAGAATCCAACTCGTGACTAGGAGAGAATCCAACTCGTGATCAATTGAGGAACTTTAAAAAGTGGAATGAGAGACATAAGAGATTCATTTTCATTTTATCTGAGCACATTATCAATGGGATGGTATTTACAAGATTTAGAAACTTCCACGAAGGTATGAGAAACCCTAGAAAGACTTTAGTCCACTTCAACCAAAGCCTTAAATATCCAATTTAAAAATGAATTCAACACATTCGAGAAAACACCTACTAGCAATATAAATGACTACATTTTGAAAATCAAAGAGGTCAGTCATGCATTGGGTTTCATAGGCTATCACATAGATGATGATGACCTAGTTGCATAACCTGGAATGGGCTAAGGGATGATGAGAAGTGGAAGGCTTTTACAAGATCTATGTATCTTAGAGATACTCTTCCCAATTTGAGCAATTAGTGGCCTTGAGGGTCACAAAGGAGATGAATATTGGAGGCTCAAAGGCAAAGGACAATGAAGCCCAAGCATTGTATGCAGGTAAAGGAAAAGATAGATAAAGGAACCAAGGCAGAGGTAGAGGAAGGCAAGGCAGAGGATAAAATGGTGATCCTCATCAAGACCAAGGATGCAAATACACTCCATCAAGAGGAATAGGAAAGTTCAAAGGTAGAGGAGGACGGTTTAACCATAGTAGAGACAACCACAACTCAAAAGGTTTCTTTATTTGTGGCAAGTATGGTTACTATGCAAATTATTGCTATCAAAGGGAGAAGACAAATTCAACCTAACAAGGAAGAGGTAATTTTTCATCTACTCCAAATAAGAATGAGAGTATGCTAGTTGTGATGCACATGAGTGACTACAAGACACAAGGATCAATCACATGGTTCATTGATAGTGGATGCAGCAATCACATGAGTTGCAACAAGCATTTCTCCTCAAATATGTTGGTGCCATGAGCCAAAGGGTGTGTGGAAATAGGTTATGATACTCCTCATGCTATTATACACATAAGTGATGTTATGTTGAATGAATCTCACAAAGATAAGTTCTTGAAAAGCGTTCTTCATGCTACCACAATCACAAAGAATCAAGTTTTTGTGGGGAAAATGGTTGAGAGAGGATTGTAGGTCAGGTTCAATCAGAAGGGATGCTTTGTGCAAAACCCTAAAGAGGGGTACGAATTGATAGCAAAGGAAGAAAGGAGGTAAGGCTATTTACTTTGGGTGTGAAACCTAATTTCAAACACACAGCCTACTTCACATATGGAAGTAGGAAGGTAGCAGAATTGGACTTATAGCACAAAAGGTATGTACATATCAATACTCAGAGATCAAATGATATGGAGAGGAAGATGTTAGTGCTAGTGTTACCAAACCTCTTTAATAAAAACCTTAAGAATTTGTGTAAAGCTTGTCAAATGGGAAATCCGACTAGGTTTCCATTCAAGAAGATCAATTATGTGAGCTATCATCCACTTGAACTCATTCATGTAGATCTTTGGGGACCAAAAAAGTAATATTCAATTGGAGGTAATAGGTATTTTGTAACTTTGGTTAATGCTTGCACAAGGATGACTTGGCTTTATTGTATGAAGCATAAATCAGATCCAAAAGGTTCAAAGCCATTGTTGAAAAAAAATGTGGTAGGTATGTCAAGTGCTTGAGGTCAGATGGAGGGGGGAATCATTCTCCCATGAGCTCTCTAATTTCTTAGAGGAAAAAGGCATTAAGAGACCAGTCACATGCAGGTACACACCAGAACAAAATGGTGTGGTAGAGAGGAAGAATAGGTATATTCTACAATGTGCTAGGGCCATGATGAAGGAGATGGGTAGTCCCGATTGCTATTGTGCTCATGTAGCAACCACAACTATATACATCATCAAGAGAGCTCCCACACGAAGTATACATTCTACCACACCCTATGAAGCTTGCTATAATAGGAAGCAAGATGTCTCATTCCTGGGAGTCTTTGGTTGCAGATGTTATCCATTGATTCCAAGTGGATTAAGGAATGAGCTTGGTGATAGATCACAAAGTTGTGTCTTTATAGGGTATGTAGGTGAGTAAAAGGGCCGTAGATGTTATAACCCAACAAGAAAGGAGCTAAAGGTATCAAATGATGTCAAATTTGATGAGATTTACTTTGGTATGCTACAAATGTATATATGTAGCTTAATGAAGATGAAGAAAGGAAGATCTCAAGGATGAACTAGAAAGCATGGTTATTGGTGAACCAAAGGATTCTGTCACATAATCCTAGCAAGAGATGGTTGAGCCATGCCATAAGAGAGAGGATTAGGAAGTAATCCTCAACCATGGCTTTTGAAGCAAGTAGTTAGCCCATCATACTCCTAACTAGGAGGTTGTAAATTCAATTCCCAACATTGGCATCAGAGCCTAGTTGAGGAACTTGCTCAAGATGGAGGTCGCAAGCCTCAATTGTGGGCACTTAGCAAGCACCTCACTGAAGGTGAGTCTGAAACTAGCTAAGAAGGAAGGTGCATGGGCGTTTAGGCACCAATGGAGGGTAGGATAGGTCCAAAATAGGTCCATGCACTAGAATTTGAGTCTAATGGAGGCCCTCAAACGTGGAAAAGGGCCCAAGTTAGATAGAAGGGTCCACAAGTGAGCATTGAGGATAATGCTCAATCTAAGGGCGAAGGAATGTCACATAATCCTAGTAGGAGATGGCTGAACCATGCCTTAAGAGAGATCAGTAGGAAGTAATCCTCAACCATGGCTTTTGAGGCAAGTGATTAGCCCATCACACCCCTAGCTGGGAGGTTGTGAGTTCAATTCCTAATAGATTCAAGTGTTCAACCATCATGGGATAAAGGAAGTCCTACATCAAGCCAACTAAGTGATGCAAGGATTAAGGTCAAGGTCCAAATCATAGAGATAGAAGAAGATGAAGACTTATGGATTGAGTTGAATGCACAGCATCATGGAAAGAAGGGGGAGAGTTCAAAGGTTTTAAAAAAATCCAAACCAATGGCCCATAGTGAGAAAACAAGCTCTGATAGGGTAAGGTATCCAGTTGAAAGACTTACTTATGATTCATTTATGGCTAGAGATTATGCTTACATAAGCAAGGTTGTTGAAGAACGCACATGCTTTGAAGAAGCAAACACATGCATGGAATGAAAAGAGGCTATGCAAGAGGAAATCAAGGCTTTGGAGGAGAATCACACTTGGACTCTAGTATGAAGGAAGACGGACATGAAGGTAACTGAAAACAAGTGGGTTTATAAGGTAAAGAAATATTCAGATGGTAGTATTGCTAGATATAAAGCTAGGCTTGTAGCTAAAGGGTTCGCTCATACATATGGAGTGGACTATGAAGAGACATTTAGCCCTCCGACTTAGATGACTACCATCAAAATTATCATTTCTATTGCAGCAAGCAAGCATTGGAAGATGTATCCGTAAGAAAATAACAGCACAATGGAATAGACCAATAGAGAGAGGTGAGAGAAAAATACAGACAAAGATAGATGTAGACCGAGAGATAGAGAACTCAAATTATGAGATTTCCAAGCATAATGTAGTTACAATGATGGTGTTGTCCACCCGTGCACTCCCAATGTGGAGCTTAAATGGTGATCTAGACAGACGTTAGATGAAGGGCTTGCTAGTGTGCAATGCTATGTAAAACTCAACCTCGAACATGCTTATATGGATTTTACAAGGGGACTTAGTATAGATAAACATAGTCGAGAGATACAAAATAGTTGACAAAATATACAATTGGAAAATATCTCCATGACCAAAAGTCCTATCATCCCAGACCCCGCAAAAGGGGGTAATCCCCCCTCTGCACTCCCCCATTAAGGTTCTATGTGGAACTTGCATGGCACCACAAGGCCTTTATTTTCCCCTCGAATGGCAACCCCATGGCCCAAAAGTTTATGCCCTACATAACCTAATGGCTAGGATCACAAAGATCATCTATTATCATCAATGGTCACACACAGACCTCATCTAACTTGGAAGTTAGGGTTCCACAAATGTCCAGAATCTCACAATGGCTTCTCATCATAATGGGGGCCTTAAAACTTAGAGCACCATGGATCATTTGTGGTCACTTGAGGGTGGAGTATTAAGCATATCTAACACCCCCCTCAATGTCCACCTTGTGGTGAACTACCTCCTTGGTCGAATACCAAGCTTTAGAAAGTTTCCATGAAGTTGCTCTCTCCCAAGAGCCTTGGTGAAGATGTTTGCTCCATTTCCTTCAGTTGGACAATAGGTTATCTTCATCACCCCTTCCTCAATCAACTCACACACATAGTGATACAAAATTTCTATGTGCTTGGTACGTGCATGGAAGATAGGATTGTTGGTGATGGCCATGCGAATTTGGTTGTCACTTTTCAACTTTGTAACCTCATGTCCCTGTATTCCCATATGCCATAAGATCCTCCTCAACCATTTTGCTTCACATGTTGCTACACATGTAGCATTGTACCTAGCTTAAATAGAACATAATGCCACAGTCGGTTGCGTCTTACTAATCGAAGGAAAATCCCTAATCCTAAAGAAAAGCAATATCCAGAAACAGAATTTCAAGTATCAATATCTCTTGCCCATTTTGAGTCACAGTATTTGACCAGAGATGAGCCTTCTTCATAAAGAATACCATAATCAGTGGTTCCTTTAACATACTTGAGTATTCGCACGCTTGCCTTCCAATGAATTTGGTAATGTTTATTAGAGAACCTGCTTACTAGTCGAACAACATAAGAGATAAGTGGTCTACTATTGCACAAGTAGATGAGACTTCCAACTAATTTCATATATCTTCCAATATCCAATGGAGGTGAAGTATCTTTAATAGATAATTTTGTGTTGACCTCCATAGGTGTAGAAATTTTCTTACAGTCCTCCATGTCGAATTCTTTCAATATTTGTCTTGCATACTTTTGTTGAGAGATGAAAATCTTCCCTCGTTCTTGCCAAAGTTCAAGGCCTAAGCAACTATGCAGTAAGCCCAAGTCTATCATTTCAAATTTTGAATCAGGGCATCTTTTGTTTGTTAAAGAAGAGCATCATCATTTTGAGTAATCACAAGACCATCTACTGAGTACAACACAATTGTATTCCCTCCTCTCTTTAGAACATACAAGTTAGCATCAGAAGCACACCTTTTGAAATCTCGATCCAAGAAATACTTATTCATTCGCTAGTACCATGCTCTATAGTAGGGGATTGTTTGAGCCCATATAATGCCTTCTTAGTCTTACATACCTTGTTCCTTGAATGAAGACCTCAAACCCTGGTGATAGAGCCTCAAACCCTAGTGATCCAATGCTTTGAGGATCATAATCCAAAGAAATTAGGTGATTATTTGTGCTTCTTGGAAATCTTAACAAGTTTACTTTGTGCTCCTCAACTCAATTTTGGCTAGTGTGAAGCAGGAGTTTGCAACACCATCTCATCTCTGGAAGGTGTCCACCATCTCCTCCAACAATAGATAGGAACAAATTTCTTTCCAGAGATCAAATAACATGGAAGGTTTCGCAAGAGAAATGATTTTTTTGAGAGTGTGTGTGTGTGTGTCTGTGTGTGTGTGTGTATATATATATATATATATATATATATATATATATATATATATATATATATATATATATATATATATATATATATATATATATATATATATATATATATATATATATATATATATATATATATATATATATATATATATATATATATATATATATATATATATATATATATATATGTATGTGTGTGTGTGTGTGTGTAAATACACACACACGCACATACACACACACACACACTACAAATAGAGCCCT
This sequence comes from Ceratopteris richardii, assembly GCA_020310875.1. Classification (NCBI taxonomy): domain Eukaryota; kingdom Viridiplantae; phylum Streptophyta; class Polypodiopsida; order Polypodiales; family Pteridaceae; genus Ceratopteris; species Ceratopteris richardii. The sequence goes on along the minus strand of CM035423.1, from coordinate 170,340,919 downwards.
TCAAAGTTGTATTTTTAGAAACATGCAACACTATCTTGATCTTAAAGATAATGTATTTGTAATGGATGGTTCTAAGTTGTAATCATTGTTTTTGCTTTATATCTTGGTGTGTACTTCTATATCTTGGTGTCCTTATAGGTTTTTGAAGTTGAGCAAGGCTCGTGAGTGTTATAATTATCTTCTTATTGATTTATGTTTCTAATTGTAGACTTGTTCGGGGGAGAAACAAAAGATGATCAATTCAAGTGATTAGGGCTATTGGAGAACCTGTGATGGCCCTAATCACTTGAATTTTTCATGTCTTGAATCTCCTCCAACCTTTGCTATTTTCATCTATTTCTTGCCTTAGATGCTAGGATTCTCTCTCTCTCTCTCTCTCTCTCTCTCTCTCTCTCTCTCTCTCTCTATATATATATATATATATATATATATATATATATATATATATATATATATATATATATATATATATATATATATATATATATATATATATATTTGAAATGAAGTGTGTGGCCTCTATTATATATGTTTATCTCTGATTTGTGATCATTGTTTCTTCTTCTATATCTATCCATTTTATAAAGTTTCACAATGTCTAGGAAAAAATTATGTGATGTATATAATCTAACCTTAAGTATGATGTGAAACACTTAGAAAAAAGCCACTATTAGCTTAAGCTACTTGCAATCATTGAAGACCCAAAACAGAAAGGACTTAAGTAGAAGGAAAGATTAAGCACACTCAAGATGTTCTAAGTGTTTACATTCAAGATTAAATATAAGTATTTTTGGTGGATACATAAAATTGCAAGAGTGATTGTTTTATTCTCAAACGTTGGAACTTGATCACTTTAGGTGGTATGCAAGTAATGCAAGATAGTGTTTTCTTTGATCTTATGTTTACCACTACACCATCAATTGAGAATCTAAATTGGGGTGAAGTCTCATCAAGATACTCTAAAGGCTCTCAAACATATTTTACTTTACAATTTGTGGTGATAATTAATTTCTTACGTTGGAAATCTAGATGCATTAGAACTTCTAATTAAAAATCTAGATAGTTCTCTTATAACCCAAGGATATTGAGTCTCCAAGATTTTTTCCCCACTTTCTCTAGTCATATCCTAACACTAGGGATTGTTAGATATATTATATGCATTTGACTGAGAATTGGGACTTACTTTACATAAAATGATGTCCCATAGTTTGTGAGCTTATTCTTTATTCCATTCCGTACCTAATACATCATCAATCCATACAATTGAAACTCTCCTATTGAATAAAATTGTTTTTTTTGTAAATTCATGTTTTCAAAACATGCCACAAAAATAGAAAGAGGAAAAAAACCATTCAATCTTAATCCTTTGTGAAATTTGACTTGACAACATCACCCTTTGAATGTCATCTTTGATGTTGCTCAAAAAACCTAGAAATTTTCCATTGATAAAGAGAGTCTTAATCTAATGAAGAAATGGTAGGAGATAAGAGATCTACAAGTTCTCCATATGTATTCCTACATGATGGTACATGATAGTATGAAAAATAGACGAAGTGCATGATATTGAAAAATATAGTAGTTTTGTCTCTATAAATTATGTTTTCATAGCCCTTATGAATAAATTTGAATGTTCTTGTTAAATAGTCAATAGGTTGCAACTCTAGATCATTAGAAGGAAAAATATATCCAACATAAAAAGAGACTTCTTGAAAAATAGAAGTAATGGTAACGTTTAAAAGGGATTCATTGTAAAAATTTACTTATAGTATTATGGTAATTTCAAATGACTATTAAGAACTAGATCCTTAGCATTGTACACATGTTCATATCTTGCAAACTAACCATGTCTTCTTAATTTTAAACCTAGAATATGAACTTTTGAATTATTCTTTTTGTTGTCTCTTTTATCTACCTTCAATTTATGGGTTTCTCTATGACTTGGTAACATGGTCAACCAATCATACATTTGCACAAAATGAGGTTTTCATAAGGAATCCTCTCTTCTATTGTAAACCTAACATGAAGTCACACAATTGGAAGCACGACATGAAAAAGAAGCCATTCAAAGACTCTGAGAAGGTCTCCAAAATAGAGAATACTAAAAGTGGTAAACTGAGACTCACAAACTTTGTGAGTATTTATAGAAAAATAATATGAAGCATTTAAGTTTCTTGATTTGACGGATCAAATGTGAAAAAAGAACATACAATTTTGTGAATTTGAAAATATTTTATATCTTCAAATATCTTACATCTCTTCAAATCTAATAGATTTGCATTGTATATTGTGCAAAAATAATCATTGTTGTATAAAAATAAGTAATATCACATTGAATTAAGAAAGATACCCCAAATTAGCAAAACTTGTTGGACTTTGAGGGCCGTGAAATCATGCGAACAACAAAAGGAGGAAGAAGAAGAAGCTTGGAGCACAACACACAATACTGAATGTATTACCACTAGAATGTACAAAGATAAGTAACCCATTATGGCTATAGGCATATATACAAACCGGGGGGAAAAACCTCCTAAAGAGGGAAAAAAGTGCCCCGACCATCCTAGTGTGCTCACACACATCTCTACCTAAATATATCAACAAATCCCCCCTAGGAGTGATGCCGTGAACAGGAAGCTGGCACTCATGTATAAGGAAGTGTTAGGCTATGTGGAATCAGTCCACAGAAGGAAGTAAGCCCAAAGCTTTGTAGAAAGCTTCAAACTTCTCCCTTGGTAAAGCCTTCACGAAAAGTTCTGCAATGTTTTCTTGCATAGGCACATATGCCAAGGTGATCTTTCCTGTGCATAAACCTTTGCAACAAGCCTAGCCTTATACCTATCAACTATTCCATCAAGCTTATGCTTCATCTTGTATGCCCACTTAGTGCGAATGGCCTTCTTGCTAGGAGTCAACTCACATAAAAACAAAGTACCATTTTTCATGATAGCATCATATTTTGATTGCATAGCAGCCATCCAATTTTCAGAATTTTGTGCTTTATCAAACAAAAGAGGCTCATTCTCATCAAAGAGACTAGAGGCAGCCATAGCATAGCAATTTGTTTCAAAAGAGGCCACTATGAGAGCCTGAACAAGTACGATATGATAGAGGTGCATCTATTTGCTATCACGCAAAGTCCGCACCAACCATTTTGACATAGTTTTTACCTCCTCAATATCAGGTCTCTTGTCAACAAGTGCATCATGTGAATGTGCATTAGAAATGGAATGATCTGCATCATCACATGAAACCTACAAAGGATGAGAAGTTGCCTCATTAGGACCAGCACTAGACTATCCTGCTGTAAAAAGAGGCAGCAAAGTATCATACATGTCTTTGAAGCTAACAAATCTCTCCGTCGTACATGAAAGTAAAGGTTGAATAGCATCTTCCACAAAAGCAACATCATGGCTAACCAAAATGCATTTAGTCTATGGATGATATAGATGATAGCATTTGCTTTTAGAGCTGTACCCAACAAAAATACATTTTACTGCTTTGTGATCCAATTTCCTACAATGTTGTTCAGACATTTATGCATATGCCAAACAAAAAAAAACATGCAGGTGAGCAGGAGATAGCTTACGACATGCCGAGCCTCATACGGAGTGATAGACTGCAATGCTTTATTGGGACATCTGTTAAGTACATATGTTGCATACATAATGGCCTCAAGCCAAAAACTATGTGGTAAAGCTTGACTCTTGACCATACACCTCACCATCTCCATGAGTGACATGTTCTTCCATTCAGCAAATCCATTCTATTGAGGTGTATATGGCACTTACATTGATTTTATCCCACATTCAACCAGAAATGCATTAAAGTCAGAAGACATATATTCCCCCCCTCGATCAAAATGGAGGGTGCCCATTTTACATGCCGATAGATTTTCAGCCAAAACCAAAAATTGTTTGAAGCACATAAACACTTTGGACTTTGCTTTCAGTGGATATACCCATGCATGCCTTTAAAAATCATCAATGAAAGTCATGAAGTAAAGATAGTTTCCAAAAGAGGGTGTCTGCATAGGACCACAAACATCACTGTGAACAAGCTGTAATTTCTGAATAGCTCAAACTGAACCATCTTTTGGAAAGGAGGAATGCTGCATTTTGCCCAAAATAGAGCCTTCACAGACATGTTTACTAGGTGCCTCAGGTTTGGGCAAAGAGGACACCATTTTAGATTTCTGCACGTGTAGCAAACTAGAAAAATTCACATGACCAAAGCATGCATGCCAAAGCTTTGAATCTGACATAGCTTGAGAATCATGTATTGCACATGCTGAATCATTCACAGATTTTTCGTAGTCTATGAGCTTATATAGCCCATGACATAAAATGCCAGAAGAAATAATCACGTTGCCATTTGACAGATCATGAATTGTACATCTGTCATCAACAAATTTCACAACCAAGCCAATCTAGGCTAAAGTTGAAACTGATAACATATTCTTTTTTATCCTTGGCATAAATAAAGCATCTGATAATGTAAAAGAACTACCATCAAGAGTAGTCAAAATGATCTTACCAACTCCCATGATAGGATAAGAGGAGTTTTTGGTGCATGTGAGAGAATTCCCTATAGGGGCAAGCTCAAGTCAAGTGAAGAAACTACACTACGAGGTAATATGTTTGGTTGCCACACTATCAAAGTACCAAACATCTGAGTGTACTATAGACATACATTGTTTAGGAGAAGATGGGTCAAAACTGCAAACAGTAGTAAATGCCCATTCTTCATTCTGCACTAGATTAGCAGACTCTATTTTTGGTGTAGAGTCCTCTACAACAACCATTCAAACCTCTTTTCTCTTTGCCTCTTTTGCAATCAATTTTCGATAATTCTTTATGACATGATCATTTGCTTTACAGTACTTGCAAAACAATTTCTGTTTTTATTTTTTCTTATCATCCTTCTTTGATTGTGCAAAATTAGTAGATTTCTGCTTACTGGTAGAAGAGCTCCATTTACCTTTGCCCTTCCGACTAGCCAGGAAAGCTTGATCTACAACAAGTAATGCTAGAAGAGGAGCACACGCCCAATCTTGTTATGAAGGAATGTGTTCATTGAAGAGACTGAAAGCCAATTGATCTTGGATTTGGGGAAGAGTGAGCACTCTAATATGGCATAACTTCCTTCGCTTTCCCACCAAAAAATTAAGGCCATCCATAGCAATGGAAAGAGCAAAATGGAAAGTGGGCAACCCTGATTGGTAGAGAGCTTGAGGATTTTCAAAGAAGAAAGCTACTCATTGATGTTCATCCAAGCCAAAACATGCCACAACATATTGGAAATCATCTTGGTAAACTTTGACCTAAATCTCAATTCCTTGACGGATTGCACCATATAGTCCCACTCAAGTCTCTCATAAGATTAATCAAACTAGACCTTCAAATAGACCAATTTTCAGGAAGATTCTTCAGCATATTTGGAGGCCCTCCAAAATTTTGATGGTGGAAGTTTTACAATGGATCTACCTTTGATGAATGCTTTTTTATCCTCTTGAATGCATAATATGAGGTGGCTCATGGTACGGCCTACTACTGCTTTGCAAATGACCTTGTAACTAGTTTGGAGCATGGCGATGGGTTGTCAATTTCCATTCTTCTTCTTGCACTCATTTTTATGGATAGGCTCAATGACACCTTCATTTAGTTATTTTATTTAATTCCAAAAGGTTATAGATCATTAATGAGTTTACTTTCATTGTTACGTACTTAGTAAGTTTGTTTTTAATGAAAAAACCCGCTTGAGCAACAAGAACGATTATTAGACATGTAAGAGAACGCATTTTGAACTTTTCGACTCAAAGGAGTTCATATCCATTACAACAAAATGAATATCAAATTTTTAACGTTTGAAAAACGAGTTGAACTACTTGAATTTTCATTATGCGGACAATAATAACATTTTTGAGTAGTTTAACAATATTTTATTAAAATAGTATATTTTTGCCGAAAAATACTCCTCAATAGCATTAGCTTTTATATTGTACAATGTTATTTCTACACATTTTAAGATGATGTTTAATCTGAAAGACTTTCGTTCCTCACATCATGATATACTTTTGAGCAAGGCACAAAAATTAACAGTAATTCAGAGACATGTTCCTTTGAAAATATGTAGTGGTGCATCAAAGCATGCGGATTAGAGACAATGCCAAAGAATCACCACCAATTACTGGACGGTAAAACCGTTGATAAATTAAGAAGAAAAAATTGAGCCAAACGTTAGGATTTCATTCCATACGCAAAACTTCATAGAAGTAATAGGTGGATGAGACATAAAATCTATCTATCTTAGGTTTACTAGACCAAAATGATGGCTCAATGCTTTAAATTACTAGAATTTTTTTGGATGACCGGAAAGAAGATCATATAAATCAAGCTAATTGGATGTAATAAATATGTATATTCAAAACTATGCAAAATTTTACACATATACACACATCCATACATGAACACATGTGGTAAAGTGATAAGTAGGAGACAGTTGAACCATACCCTTGATAGATATGAGATGGTTGAACTACACCTTAAGAGGGAGGACTAGGAAGTAATATTCGTCAACCATGGATGTTCGGGAAAGTGGTTAGCCAATCACACTCCTGACCAATAGGTTGTGACTTCAGATCTTCTATAGTTCATTACATTGGTATCATAGCCTAGGAAGTAAGCTTGGGCGAGGTAGATTGATCCAATGGCCTCTAAAAAAGGTGCTTGGGTTCTCTATCATGACCAAGGTTGGGAACAAAGTTTAAGAAACTATGCAAGGTTACGGACATCAATTCAATGGTACCTAATGATTTCAAGGGATGATCAACAAATCTAGATGGATACAAGAGCACACCATTGAGGACAATGATCAACCAAGGGGAGAAAAATGTAATAAAGTGATAAGTAGAAGACAATTGAACCACACCCTTGACAGATAGGAGATGGCTGAACTACACCCTAAAAGGAAGGATTAAGAAATAATCCTCAACCATGTCTTTTGGAGCAAGTGCTCAACCCATCACAACCCTAACCAAGAGGTTGTGAGTTCAAATCTCCTATAGGTAATTACAATACATGCATACATGCATAGATACATACATACATGAGTGCATGCATACAAACATACATAGATACACTCATTCATTCATACATACATACATGTAGACACACACACATACATACATATGTATTCACATACATACATACATACATAGATACGTACTATACACAGGTACGTAAGTAAGTACATAAATGCATATATGCTTATGTACATAAACAGATACATGCATGCATACATACATATATTAATATGTACACACGCACATACACATACTCATGCATACGTACTTACATATACGTCCATGCAATTATTTTGAGAGTATTCGAGTGAAGATAAATAAAGTGATGGGAAGAACTTTTAGTGCCTTTTTGTAAGATATAGCAGAACGATAGTGGGCATGGTTGCATATACCTTTCTAAGCAAGAGTACTCTTCGGATTACCACGTATACAATAGAAAAGCATAGAATTTTTAAATTGTAAAGTCCTTTCTATTCATCAAATTACATTCGTTGTCAAACTTTTGAACACTTTTAAATGAATCTTGGTAGTCTATGTTTTTTGATTATGATGAAAAGACTATTGCATTACTTTTCGATCAATTGGAATTATCTTTTAATCCAGATAATGGAAGATTTTCTTTAGACAATGTTTTTTACTACCCTCATTTTTTAAATCACCGAAGACACCGTTGAATATTGATGAAACAACCTCTTTAACGATTGAGAGACATGTTTCTAAATGCATGATCATATGTCGATTAATGAGTATGTCCGCAAATTACACGAAAGTTAATGGTCAAAATACTGAATAAATCTAAGAGATTTTACTCCAAAATGTTAGGATTTAATTCCATTCGTGATGGTATAATCCATGTACTCTAGTTCTGAACCGATCAACTGAATGTTTAATGCTTCCACTTCGTCAAAACGAGTGTAGAAGAACCAACACTAAGAATCAAGCTAATAGACTGAAAAGTCGATGGAGATAATTAAGTAAATGAATTTTCTATCATTCATCGGAGAAAACTGATCAAAACACGACATAAATTAAGATACATCTTTTGTGAAGGATTTAAATAATAAAAAGAATAAATATGCTAAATCGAATTACATAAATTACATGTAAGGTTTGGCTTCGTTTATGATTGCTTCTTCCACGCGAATACGAGAATAGAGTAAGATTGGAACGCACAAAAGACTTTGAAATCAACTAATAGAGACTCGACAAGGAAGATTGGCGTTCATGCCATTTATCTTCGATTAAGGATCAATACGAAGTATGCTAAAGATACAAAAAGGAATATTAGGTTCTGTATCTTGTAAAATGCCGGATCAACCATCTGTTTTTATCTTGCCCTTCCACAGAGGCAATAGAGCAAAACTACTTATTGTTTTAAGTGAACCGTACAAGAGATGTCTATCAACAAACATACAGAGTGAATTCAGAAAGATGTGCGACGGACTACCTGGCTACAAAGGAGCATGATCACTTCTTAAAATATCAGAAAGTCTGTCTCTCAAAGACATGCTATAGATGCCAACTAGAGGAGTAGTAAGATGTGATGATCAAATTCAAACCAATGTATGTTTCACGACGAGGTCGAGTCAAGGTCAATTTGGGCGTCCCTTCCTGGAAATGAGCAAACCGTAATGATGTTATGTAAACCCAGTTGGAACTCCCGTTGCTGAATCATAGTTTACTATTTGAAATTCAAGATTTTGAAATCAAGCAGAAGTAGTCGGTTCTGATAAAAACACATATCCTATTGAAAATTATGGACATCGGACATAATATTTTTCCCATGCTTATGCAGCCATCTCTACACCGTTCACCGTTCGTCTTGCATGTCCACAACAATAACGATGTACGATCATCCGCTCTGGAGCATTGATCTTCAATTTCACCACTGACAGAATAAATCATCGTGTATTCTTATGTTTACGTTTCATGAATTATTATTAATGCTGACACACACACACACACACACACATATATATATATATATATATATATATATATATATATATATATATATATATATATATATATATATATATATATATATATATATATATATATATATATATATATATATATCAGCATTAAGAATGTATGTATTGAGATCAAGTATCATACGCACCAGAAACAAGCTTAAGTGAATATATCCGCATCAGAACCAGCAGGAAATATATGCTGAAGAATATCTGACTTGTATGTGAAAAGTTGTAAGGATGGTTTCGGGCTTACTCCACTGGCTACTTTAAGGCGTCCGAAACGAGAGGCGTTCAAAGGTCTGTAGTATTTCTTTGCGCGTTCGATTGAGGTACAGTAGAGGAATCGGATTAGTAGTTTAGGGTAACCTGTCGAGGAAACTCCTGGAAACAGAAGTTAGGATTAGATGTACCAGAAGGTAGCTTAAAGTAAGAATCATATGATCGAAATTGAGGTGCTGCATGCGAAAAAAAAATGCGATAGGTCCCAAAATGCTGGAGCAATGCAGGCCAAGAAACATTAAATGTGCTCACAGGTATGATGACAAAGACTTGTGTAGAAAACATGTAATACAGTGCACAGATTCAGTCTATCAACTTATGAGAGCAGTCTTAGTTTGATATTTGCCTCTGACATGCATTTGTTCCTAAGGGCTAATTGTATGAAGAAGTGACTTCCGCATAGAATAAGAAATGCCTTTCTGTTTCGCGTCCGCATAAAACACGTAAGAATATGAAGAAGATGGAAAGAATGAGATTTTCAATCATCATGTGTGCAGATTGGTATCAGCTCCTATGTTATATCACGACCAATCACATTGTAAACAGCAGCGAAAGGGACATACTTGAAATTCTAGTACCTCCCAGCAACCATAATCATGTCTCGTTGTCTGCTGGACTTGAAGATATCCGTCAGTGCCAGTAACAGAAGAGAGAAAGCACAACCCTATTGCTCCCATTCCTACACCCCCATTGCTGAGGTCCGACATGAGGGCTGTGCTCTCTCTCTTCTGCTTCTAGACATTGGCCGTTGTATTGTCGCAAGCGGATCGAATGCCCTAGAAGGCTTAACCGGCGTTTTATTGACTGGAAGTGCAAAAGTCGCAATGAGATGGCTACTTTCTTCCTTCCTCAGTGTCAGCTAACGTGCTTCCATTTTCTTCTATGGTTCCATTGCTTTGTAGACACTATTCATCACACTAGATTCCGCCAAGGCCAGCAACAGAAGAGGGAAAACACAGCCCTATGACTCTCCTTCTTACATTCCCCATTCTTGGATTCTGAAAGAGGGCTGTGCTCTCCCTCTTCTGCTTCTGGACATTGGCCGTCTTACGCTGCAATGTCATGTTATGACTCGGTATGAGGATCGAGCAGCCTAGTACACACTTATATAGGGAGGCTGAGCCGACAATTCACGATCTGGAATTGCAAAAGTCGCAATGATACAGCTACTTTCTGTCTCTGTCACAGGCTGCTAGCGCCTTTGGATTTTCTTATCTGATTCCACTAATACATAGTCTCTCTCTCTCTCTCTCTCTCTCTCTCTCTCTCTCTCTCTCTCTCTCTCTCTCTCTCTCAACTTTCTTGGATTATTCTTCGACACGCATATTTATACCATGTTTCTGTGCGCATGGTCTCAATTTTCCCCATTGATTCCTTTCTGGCACTGGAGTCGAGGGCCGGTGGAGCCAAAAGAGGAAAGCATCTCAAAGCCACCAAAATGATGGCGTTCGCTACATGAGGACGGCTCTTCTACACGTAAGGCTCCGCATAAAATGTCAATTCAGCAAGCTTTGGCCCTCACTGGCTAGTGGCCGGAGATAGAATCTTAATTCTCCAATAGCTGTTAGCTGCACCAAATTCAGAGCTCAGAATGATCTCTCTCTCCCCCCCTCTCTCTCTCTCTCTGACATACACACGCGCACGCACACAGTGACGCACATGCAGTGTGCACACACAATCGCACAGACATATACTTTCACGGAAGCCTTGGGAGTTTGTTTGTATTCGCATTCAATAGCTGGGAAACGCGAACGCATCCGCATATTAACGCGCATACCCGACCTTATACTTTCATCCTCAACCTTTGTTGGACAAAGCATACGGATACATCATGATGGCTCTTAGATTTTGGAAAAAGCTGAAAGGATATGAGCATTATGATTTAGTTTTTGTATGGAAGAAAGAGGTCAATCGACAGAGATTAAATAGTCCACATGTGATAGGAGCTTTCAACTTAATGTTGCGTGAATCTACGAGCTGTTGTGTAGTGTAAAGGTGAGGTGGCGTGAGCGAGAAATACATGTACGTGGGAATTTCACACATGCAGACAAACAAGAAAAGACAGACGTTGCATTAGAGAAGTGGAAAATTCATGATTTTGCAGAGAGAAATGACTCAATCCAAATATCTTATGTGAATCTACTTTGGAAAGCAGTCCGGCTGAATATGGCAATCTTATGCATTCCATAAAGGTTTATGCGTTTCGGTGGATATGATAACAGCTTATATTTCATATACCGTAAAACGACGAGGACAAACAAGGCCTTCTTGTCTATTTCCTAAATATTGAAATATGAAGAGGATTGGCTCTATAGTTTTCTGCGCTGCACTTCAAGGTTCCATTATGCCTTAAGATAAATATACGCAGTTATTATCGCAAAAGAAAGAATGGGGGCTATGATGTACTGCGCAATCTAGGAATGACAACTTTATCTTGACCACGCGGTACTATGTAATTAACAATTTAAACGATATAATGCTGTCAAACAACAGAAAGTCTCGATCTACTTTACACAGACTGCAGCAGAACCATCTGCTTTAAGAAATAATGAAACCAGCGAAGACTGGAATGTACCTTCCAGTTGTCCAACTTCTCATGAACACTTTTCCCTTTCCAACGTTTTGATCACTCGGTGATGTTCGCCGCTGTCTGTATCTCTGTAGGTTGAATCATCGTTCCATCTTGGTTTCTCCGCAATCATGATAATCCATCCTTGCGTCTTCACCATCTCAGAAAGATTTATCTTGCAATGGCTTTAGCCTTGGGCATTCAACCAACTTTGGTCGATTCATACTAGGCAACTGAGGATGTTCGATCATAATCACTGAAACTACAGAACTAAAATCAGGTCCTTCTTCGATACATAGACCTGCGCCGAGCAAGTAAGGGCGATTAGATTGATTGTTGCACTACTTAGCTAGATAGCAGCCATTGTAGGCGATTATCAGATACAATTCCATCAGAGCATTCCGTTCATGTAGATGATCGATAAGGCTTACCTTCCTAAGATCCGATCATAGACAAAATCAATTAAAAGGGATTTTTGTCAATGAGGAAGTACTTATTCTTGCTATCTCAATGGGGAAGCACCCTCATCACGAATAATTCCCTGTTTTCCACAGAAAACGTATTGGTTGATCTTCCATTAATGTATATTAATGATCAATTTGG